>PVKA01003942.1:0-104276 GCA_004027165.1 Ctenomys sociabilis | reverse complement strand
TACTCATTTTATAGATAATAAAACTGAGACTAAAAGAAGGGAAAAATAAACCTGCCTGTACCACCAGCTCCATTAGAACAGACAGTTGGTTCCAGGCTCCACAGAGCCCTCCCCTGTCCCTGCCCTCTTCGCTAGCTCTAAGTGAGTAAGAAGTGGCCCAGAAGGACTTATGTGCTGTGTTCAGTTTGTCCCACTGCTCTGTCAACAGCTACTGACAAGTGTGCTCTTAACACTCATGGATGTGAACATGTTTGTGTGAATGACAGAAGCGGCTCTTACCACTGCGAGTGCTATGAAGGTTACACTTTGAATGAAGACCGGAAAACATGCTCAGGTAAATGAGGGAGGAGTCAGAACTACTGCATTTCCCCTCTATCTTCCTACCCAGTGTTGGGGCTCCTCATACACTGGGAACTCAGTCAGTTTTCTTCACTTGCCACCCAGGGGTTTCCCCTTTTGAAATCTTATTTGAAAAGTTGGACATGTTGATGTGTACGAATCACATGTAGAAGTGCGTGCCTCCTTTGCTGTCTGTACTCAGCCTTCAAGTTCTTTCAAGTGCTGACTTAACATCAAGTAATATCCCAGAAGATACTTACTGCTCACAGAGTGCAATGCCCTAACTTGGTAAGTGGAGAGAGTTGGCAGACACCACGGAGGCCAAGTGATCAGACTTGAGTTCACCATGATGACCATGGTGACGGTCTGCCCTGTGGACTGGACAGCACCATTGTGGTATTCTTGCTAAGAACTCTGAATCATGAGGAAACATCAGACAAACTCAAATGGAGGGACCTTTTTAGTTCAGAAAGTAATTGCAAGTACCTTTGAAGAGTGTCAAAGTCATAACAGACAAATGCAGGCTGAAAACATGGCCTAGATTGCAGGAGACTAAGGTGTGACCACTTAACAGACTAGAAAGAGGGCATTAGTGAGACAACTGGCAACATTTCAATAGTGTGCAGGTTCTCAAATCATAATGTATTTTTCTTTTGGCACCTGGAAATAAAATCAGGACCGTGTGCTTGCCAGGCAGGCACTTGTGCTGCCAAGCTGCATCCTGGGTGCTTGCAAATGATAAGGTGTAATTCTGATTACCGTACTGGTGTTATGTGAGTTGTTACCAGTTGGGGAAGCAGAGTGAAATAAGGAGATCTTAGCTCTGTTTCTGTGTTCTTTTCACAAGTCTAAAATCATCTCTAAATGAAAAGTTTAAAAATCTAAAAAAGTAGCTTAAAAATACATCCAGATAGGAGAAAGCACATTGGATGAAAATTTTGGATCTTGAATTCTGACACTGCCGTGAATCAACTGGCCTCTCTGTGACTCATCTACAAGTCCTTCCAACTCTTAACTCTGCTTTTCCAAATCTAGTGCAATCAGACACATAATTTCTCCAAGTTAGGATAATATATAATAAACCAAACAAATGCTTTAGAAAATATTTATGTAGTCCTTAGATTAGAAAGCCTCAAACTGATGATTTTGTAAATTGGAGAAGGCTGGAAAATAATGACTGTGTGTGCAGGATTTTATTTACTTCCCTTAACCTCCATTTGGGGCAAATAATTCTGATGGCTTGTGAGTAACATCAATAAGCTTTCCTTTTATTACTTCAAATAACATTTGAATTTCTAAATATGTGGGTAATAAGAGATGTTGAATTGTCATTTCTTTGTTCTTGACTTGTGTGACAGCCCAAGACAAATGTGCTTCTGGTGCCCATGGCTGCCAGCACATCTGTGTGAATGACAGGTCCGGGTCTCATCACTGTGAATGCTTCGAGGGGTATGCGCTGAATGCAGATAAGAAAACATGTTCAGGTAAGGTCTCCTCAGCAGATTTGTTCACACTTGGCTTCTGTGGCAGCGAAGCCAACTTCAGGTAGAAGGAGAGAGGCAACTTGAAGACTCAAGGCTCTCTCACGCCTTTAGCCTGCTGACCGACTGCACGTGGGCTGCTATGCACTGGGTGGTCCGTGGGTGGTGAGCCCACTGATTGTGGCAAAGATAGATTGCTTCAGAAGAAAGATGCTAGGAAATGGGTGAGGGGGGATGAGAAAAACTAATTAAATGTAAGGTCCTTATCCAGGAAAGTTTTATAGCCCTGGACACTGGGGACTTCTTAAGCAGACGGCAGGCTTTGGAGGAAGTCAGTTGGACAGTAACTATTTGATGTGATAGGCTGAACTGATCTTTTTCCAATTAAAACTTGGCCTGGAACTTTTCTGTCACATTAGTCTTATGAAGCTGGATCACTTAGTAAAGGAGACTTTGTAAGTGCCTGAATTAGACTTACACAGACCTTCCAGTAAACCTGCAACAGGATGTTCTCCGATGGCTTCTAGCTGATCATTCTTCAGTGAATCTGAGCACTATGGCCTTGCTCAGGAGCCTTTGGCAGGACTGCTGAATCTCATTAATCTGATTTAAACTCACAGCAGAACAAGGTAGCATTTATAAGTGTAAAAGTACTCCTACAGGAGAGAAATTCCCAGTTTTCGAGGTAGTGCTTAGCTTTGACATGCCTAATGCTTTCTGAGCTTTGCATGTCTTTTCTAGCCCTCGAGGTGCTGTATTCCAGAATCTCATCAAGACAGATGGAGGGAACAACCAGCTCCCCAAAATGTAAATAAAGAGCAAAATAAAAGAGAGGTGGTAGGAGGTAGCGGGGAGAGAGGGAAAGAGGGAGAAAGAAGAGCTGAAAGGAGAAAAGGTGGAAGTAGAGCCTTTGCAAATGGGAGGAGGACCATGAGGTGGAAGGCACAGGGTGAGGTGGAAGGTACAGGGCGAGGTGGAGGGGCAAAAACAATCAAGGTGTGTTATGTCCTTGTTCCAACTCCCCAAGATACACGTGATCACAAGTATTCACTAATCAAGATAAATTTAAAGCATAAATGAAAAAAAAAAGAAAAAAAAATACCCATGAAGTCCAGAAAAGAGCTTTGAGCACCCACTCTGTTCCCAGGATAGGCACTAACACTGTGTGGATATAAAATTTCTTATGGCACGCAGAGCAATTTACAGCCTTGGGTGGAAAAAATTGTTTCCAGTCATACGGAAAAGCAGCTCCTCAAGGGATAGAAAAGACATGTGGAGGCTGACAAGGTTGGAGAGGACCCTGATCTTGGGACTGGAGCCAGAGCCTTGGGGAGAGGAGGGTGCGGCAGGACTGGCTGCAACTGTTTGTGCAGGGAGGAGGTCGGAGAGCTGGGGTAGGGGGACTCACTCCTCCAGCTAGTTACAAGCACCGATTGAGTACTTTCAACTGCCAGAAAAGCGAGAACCCAGAAAAGCATATTTTCATTTAAATTATCACATTACAGAATAATATGAAACATTTTATTAAAAAATAAAACACTGAAGAAAAATTTCAATTTAATACTCCCAAATAAATGTAGCCAACATCTTTCCTATGTGGCCCAAGCATGGGATCAAGCATTTTATATACTGAGGAATGCCTTTCACACTCATAGCAACACTAGGAGCAAGCTGAGCTACAGCCAGACTGAGGAATTTGCCCAGGCTACCTGGCTAATGAGTAGCAGAGCCAGGGTTTGAACCTAGGCCCGTACTCCTATGGTTCCTTCAGCTTAAACCACTCAGGTTACTGTAAAGGCACCAAAGTACACAGAGGGTTGGAGGAGAGGCAGAGTGCTGGAAAAATTCAAGTATATGCTATAAAGTAGTAACAAAGCTGAAGCTGGGGTCCACAACATGCTCGAGCCCTGCCTTCCTCCGTTCCCCTTGCTGGCGACGAGAAGACTAATAAAGGAGATGTGAGCCCCAGATCAGTACCAGAGCTGGAAGCAAGTCCACTTGCTATGTGTGCTGAGTGCTCAGCTGGGCAGAGGGGAAAATTAAATATTCTGCTCTCAAGTATTTTTCTGAACAAAAACCTAAATTGTAGGGATGAAAGGGAGTATGTATATGATAGTTGGAAAAGCAGCTTGTGTGCTGGGCCGGTTGTGTAGCACCTGTGTAAAGCTCGTCTATAGGCAATAGTGCGTCAAGGAAGGTGTTTGAGCATAGAGTGACATTTAGAAAGAGAGTCAGAAAGGAACAATTAAACCACAGTGGTCCCTGAAGAAGCAGAGGGAGAACTTATATTTCCCAGGAAGCCCTTCTGGATTTACTAAAGGAGAACTGCTGTTTACCCTGGGCCAGTGTGGACATGAGACTGTATGAGTGCTTCTTTCTGCTCTATAGTTATTTGAGTAAATTGTCAATGTCCCTAAAAAGTTATTTAGTTGATAGATAATAAATCCTTCACTGTCCAATCATATATATAATCATTCTTATTCTTATTAACATTGCTATTACTTTTCTCTCTGCCTGTGTTTGTGAATGTGCATATTTGTGTATTTGTGAATGTCTCCTTCCCACCCCCAGCAATGTTTTCTGTCATTGTGTAAGTTGTTAAGGGCAGGCGCTTGGCCAGTGTAGGCCTTTCTGTGCAGCCTCAAGCTTAGCTCCATGCACAGTGAGGTCCTTAGATTATCTGTGCTGATGACACCTGCACAGCGAGATGCTGACAGTCATCAGAGCGTCTCCAGGTGAGTTCTGGGACATCACCACGATTCAGTGTCTTCCACTACTGTTGGCAGAAGAACAAAGCAAAGTGACTCTCAGGGAGCTGCAGGAGACAAGTAGGAGAGAACTATCTGTGGTCACAGGGCCATAGCAAAGGGAAATGGCCCTCTCCTGAGGTACAGAGCTTGTGGCTGGCTCCGGCAGGACTCATTCTCAATGCTGGTTGGGATCCAGTGATGATTTTTCCTCCTAGAGGTTTGTGTTTTGTGGTCCATTTCATTAACACATGGGTGTTATCTTTCCTGCCATATGCCTGGCCAGTCCGTGACAAGTGTGCTCTGGGCACTCATGGCTGCCAGCACGTTTGCGTGAGTGACGGGGCCGCGTCCTATCACTGCGACTGCTTTCCTGGCTACAACTTGAATGAAGACAAGAGGACATGTACAGGTGAAGCCTGGCTTTTTAAGCCCCTTTCTCATGGTAGGCGAAATCTTCTTTCTTCATTCCTGATGGTGCTCCTCCCTCTGGCTGGAGCCTTCCAGTAGGCTCCAGTGGACTCCAGGCTAACATCGTTGTCCTCTTTTGCCAATCTGCTTTACTTGACCTGATCTCATGTCTCCCCCTTTCTCTGATTAATTTCTCTATCAAGTCTGGAGTGTTACTGTGATAAAATATATATGACATGTTATATAGCATTCCAACCATTTTACATGTACAGCTTAGTGACACTCAGTGCATTCTCACTGCTGTGGAATATTGCCACTGTTTATCTTGTCACTATCAATCTCCCCCACTATCTGTCTCTAGTTTCATTACCCCAAACTGAAACTCAGTATTCAGCGAGCAGTAACTCCCTTTCTCCCCTCCCCAGCCCCTAGATACTACTGTTCTACTTCAGCTTGTCTTTTATTTATTTATTTATTTATTTATTTATTTATTTATTTATTTGTCTTTTTTGAGACAGGGTCTCACTGTGCAGTTCAGGCTGGCCTTAAGCTCACTTTGTAGCTCAGGCTGGTCTCGAACTCACAACAATCCTCCTGCCTCAGCCTCCCTAGTGCTGGGATTACAGGCCTGCGCCACCACGCCCGGCTCAGCTTGTCTTTTAAAGCTGCCTTTTGATTACATTTGTCATCTGCTCTCATCCTAGCCACAGTAGACATTTTTGTTTGTCCTGGATTCAGGAATTGAACTCAGGACCTTGCATTTGCTATGCACTTGGCAGGCAGGAGTTTGTGCCACTGAGTTATATCCCTGGCCCCACAGTGAACATTTGAAATTCCAGAAATGTGCTCTGCACCTGCTGTTCCTATCCTTTGCTGGGGTTGGCTTCCCTCACCACCTTTGCGGGTGAAAACAAATGCACCAGTTTAATCATAGCAATGTTGGCCAAGAATAGGTGCTCTGATGGGGGCTGGAGGGAGGGTAGTTCATGGGATACAAATGGCAATGTGTCTTTACTGTCATATATTATTAAAAATTACAATGTTTATTGTATTTTTTGATTCCACCACACACAATAGCCAAGATATGGAACCAGTCTTAGAGCCCATCAACAGATGAATGGATAAAGAAAAGGCGGTCTATAGATACAGTAGGGTGCTGTTAACATAAAAAGAACAAACTGTTGTCATATGAAGAGAAACAGAGGAATGTGGGGGTCACCATGTTGAGTAAAATCAGTGAGACTCAGCACTGTAGAACTTTCATCAGTCCCAGGAGCACTAACATTTTGTGTACTGTCATGATCTGTAGCAGTTGAAGAGGCCCGGAGACTCCTTTCCACAGAAGATGCTTGTGGTTGTGAGGCCACCCTGGCTTTCCAGGAGAAGGTCAGCTCCTATCTCCAGAGACTGAACACCAAGCATATCCTTTCTGGAAGGCTTTCTGTTCTGCTTGGAGCCCACCTAGGTACCACAGCTGAGCCAAATATTTTAGGATTTTGTCCAGGCATGTGCCTGATTTGTTGCCCTAAGAGAAGCAGAAATAATGCAGTTTTTAAGATTTTTATTCCAATTGTTTTAAAAGATGATTTAATAGACTGTTCTCAGTATTTCATATTCACATGTAAAAGTTACACACAATTTCTTTCCTTGGTACTTTTCCACAGCAGCATATTCTAATTGATTCTTACCTAATTGTTGGAATGAGTATGCTATGATTCCTTAAAGTGGTTCTCTTAGTTTAGAGTTTGTATTTATAGAAGTCAGCTGACTAATGAGTTGTGACATCTCAGATTAAAATGGTCTACACTGACTAACCAAGCAATCAGAAAATAGATTTTGAACTTTAATGTGAGCCTCAAAATCTGTTCTTTAGTAATGTGAAGGAAAAAGCACAGCTCAAGTGAATAATTCTGTTATTAAGTACCTTAGGCAAGTGGCAGTCAGACTATGGTAGGTGTAACCCAGGAGCATGCAGATTTTCGTTTTTTAATTTCCAATTTTTTCATACATTTAAGATACCACTTGAAGTCAAGCTTCTCTTTTTCCCTATTTTGGGATTGCCATTTTCCTAACTACCTAGCTACCCAAGAAAAGCATAACCCTCTCTCACTCTGAATCCACTAAGTGTATTTCCTGGAAGAATCAGAGCCAAACAAAGCGGCAGTTCAACAGTTCCCTTAATTACAACTTCATAAACATTGCTTCCCTCACCCATCCCACTAAGAGATGTCTTTCCCTCTTATGAGCAAAAATATTTGCTACAGTGATCTAACTCTATCATGATCTCTAAAAGTAAAATGTCTGAATTTTAAGTTACATATTTGGTGAGCAATAGTTCTGTTGTTTTTAATTTATAGTAAGACATGATTCTTTTCCCTTGTGTCAAAAGCTCTAAAGGTGCATTTATGTTTCTAAAGTGTGTAAATGGTTTTGTCCTTAATACTTTACCACTAGATGATGTTTTGGAGAAGTTGCAAGTCCATGAATACAGACAAGTACATCGTTAAGTTGCTGAAAATTTTCCCCTGGAAATTGGAGAGCTCAGTGCAACTTTCATTCTTTTGCACACTTGAATCTCCAGTGTTTCTGCTAATATTTTGCTACTGCACATGCTTGAATATTATGGGATAAATAATATGAAGATTTTCTGGAAAACCAGTATTATTTTTCCAAGGAAATAAAGGTGCAGATTCTTAAAAGCAAACTTCAGTTTCTTTAAGCTATAACTGTGAAATGGTTTGTAGGAAACAGAACAAAAAATTTAATGTCAATTGGTGGGCTCAGTGGCACATGCCTGTAATCTCAGTACTTGGGATGCTGAGGCAGGATAGCTGCTGAGCTGTAGTCGGCCTTAGGTATGTGGTCAGTGCAAGGCCAACCTGAACTACAAAGTAAGACTGTCTCAAAAACCCAAACCAGTGACAAAAATAATGTTTCTTTCATTGTCTATTAATTGAGCCATTTAATTTTAAATATTTATATTAGTAAGATAATGGTATTCACATCGGAAATTTTAGATCTCCTTTCTTGATAGTATTTATATGCCAGTTTTGCAACTGATAGTGCAAATTGTATGAAGTATTTACATTTAGAAGTTCATATAATTAAATCGAGAGTAAACTAAAGCTGCAACTTCATTTCTTACTCTTATTATTGAAGCTGTGATCAGACTGTGACACAGAGATAATAACAGCACAGATCCAGAGAATTCTATGCCATCTTAAGTTCATTCTTGGCTTAGAAATCCATAGATGCACTAGGTGTAAATTTAGGGTTAAACTTCTACCACGTACAAAAAATCCTAAGTTTACTTTGTCATTTTGATTTAAATCACCTTAGATTTAAGATCTAAGCAGTAAAATTATATATTTATAAAATTGTTATAAAAAGAAACAAAATTGAGTAATGTCTTTTTTAATGATAGTAATAAGTTCAATTTTTCATATATTTTGATACATACTTTTCCTTAGCTCTACAGTTTGTAAACTTTTGGAACAGAACAGCCCTTTAAATTGTGTACCACTCAGTTCTTTTTGTTATTAGCTTAATGGAATAAAAAGTTATCTTTACATGTCAGTGTCATGACTTTTTTTTTGGTGATTCATGTCAATTTTGTTGATGTATTCCCTTATTTTTTTTTTTTTTTGGGTAATATTTCCTTATTTTGAAGTGAATGATCATTTTGAATGTATGGCATGTTCTTGCTAGTTACAGGAAACAATGTTGATACTCTTCCCATAATATAATCTCACTCTTGAGTTAATCATGTAGTGCAGGTAGATAAGAGGCTTTAATAAAGTATGCTGCCTATGGCCACGCCACCCTGAACACGCCCGATCTCATCGAGTCAAGTATGCTCAGGGAGAGAGAGTAATATAAAATTATCTAAATTGAGATAAAATAATTATGAGCTTAACATTGATACAAACTTGTGAAAAGCAAATATAACCTATAAACATAAAATATCAAGTTTAAATAAGTGAAAATTAAACTGGGCATGGTGGGGGATACCTATTAACTTCAGCACCGGGGAAACTGATGCAGGATTGCTGAGTCCGAGGCCAGCCAGGTCTCAAAAAACTGAAGAAAAAAAAAAAAGTGAAAAATCAATACACAAAGACACTATTTCAGGAGGCTGAGGCAGGAGGATTGTGGTGAGTTCGAGACCAGCCTGAGCTACAAAGTGAGCTTAAGGCCAGCCTGAGCTGCATAGTGAGACCCTGTCTCAAAAAAAAAAAAAAAAAAAGACACTATATATGAAGCATTTATTATTTTTTGAACTTTTTAAGACATGATGTGTATCGACAGTAATATTTTCAAAATTTGAACACAGCATCAGTTATATATATATATATATATATATATATATATATATATATATATATATATAAATTATGTCACAGAGAAGTACTGGTACAGAGAAACAAGCGAGATCTCACAGACAAGGAGGGAAAGGTAAAGAAAGATGAGTTTTTGGCAGTGTGGCACGAGCTTTAATCTTGTCCCAACATGAATACTGATGTGTGTCACGAGTAGCTAACGAGCAGATGCCAGTGTCTTGAGCACTTACTGCTCGGCTGAAAAAGTTACACAAAATGTCGAAAATGTATGAACTAAATGGAATAGATGTTAAGCTTGCAAAGCACTCTGGGAGATCTGAGTTGTGCTGGTTGGGTCCAACGGGCCTTTTAGGGGCAGGAATGTCCTCAGGTCTGGGTGGCCTGGGAAGCAAAGCCAGAGGGAAGGCTGGGTCACAGGAAGCACAGGCGCTTACTCAGGCTAGGGGTGCCCCAGAGGAACACTTTAGGGTAGAGAGAAGCTCAGGTTTAGGCGCAGTTTACATTTGCCAGTCTTAGAATGCGCCGGGTGAGACAAGACCAAGGTCAAAGAACTTGGCTGTATGGTGAAAGGCGCTAGGTGGGGGAAGCACCTGCCGCATGAAGTACACACTAGATCAATCAGCGAAGGGAGCCCTCGGGTCTGCTAAAAAGGGGAAACCAGAAATAAAACGATGGATGAGACCAGGTAATCAGAGTGACGATCTGTATCAGAAATTCACTACTTGCATTTCTGCCTCTCGTCTTCGATTTTGGGGCACCTTAACTCCCAGGGATTGAAAAAAGGCAGGGAGCAACTCCCGTTTAGGTAGAGAAGGGAAACATACACAAGTCCACCCCTGCGGAGGAACTTGACAGCGGTCCCCTGGGCTGCAACGGCAACTGCGGCTGAGACAACTGTAGTTCACACCTCCGCCCCCCATTTTCCGAAGGGCTCTCGAGGAGGTGGTGCCAGGTTGAACAGTTTTTAAAATTCCAAAAGAGCATCAAAGCGCCTGCTCCCGCGCACTTAGGAGGCTTCTCCAACTACAGTAGCGGACAGCATCGCCACTCCTGGCCTCCCCAACGCATCCACGACTCCTCGCTGGGGCCGCGAGGCTCGAACCCCATATCCCTGTGGTCTCCCCGGGACGCGAGCTTTCCGGCGGATACAGACCACAGCCGGGTGCGCGGGTCCTCAGAGCTGCGGGACCGCCCCGCACGCGCCGCTTCCACCGCGCAGGCGCCCGAGGCTGCGCCGGGGCCACACCCCGGAAGTGCTCCTGCGCGCCCCGGATACGTCCGCGTGGCGGTTGCCCGGGCGACCCGAGCTTGCCCCGGCTGCTAGTGCCTCTAAGAGACGTTAGTCGCCTGTTACGGGCCTTTGCCTCCGCGCTAGTCTTTTCGGGGTTCTCACAATGTTTTTCTACCTGAGCAAAAAAGTGAGTGTTCCGGTGCGCTCTGCTCCTCCCTCGCGTACCCTCGGGCGATCCCCGCTTTCTCCCCGGGAAAGCCAGACGCTGTCTAGCGGCCTCGCACCTCCACCGCTGGCCTGCCCCCCTGGACCGACCGCGGGCCTCCTCCTGCTGGTCCCCAGGCCGCAGAGAACCCTCCCGACGCTCCCTTCCTGCCCTCTGCCAGGTCCTTTTGGTGACCAGCAGGACACATCAGCAGGTGCTGTCCTGGCTCTCTTCCACATGTTGCCGATCCACAAGCCTTTGGATAGTGGCCTGCGGGCTGGCTAAAGGACTGGAAAAAGAACGGGACAGCCTGAGTGTTGTGTGGATAAAGGCAACACGGACTGGTGATGTGGATTTGTGCCCTCACACCAAGTGAATCAGTGACTCCCCCCTGCTCTCCCCGTTTCTCCAGCGGTAGCGCCCACGGCATTTGGGGATCATGGTCATTTTCAATAGCTCATTTTTTTTTTTTTTTTTTTTTCCTGCAGTTTTTCTTTTTGGAAGATTTTTTTCTGTCTTCCTCTCTTGTCGACCGACTTCCCAGTGCTTCGTGCGGAGTTGCTAGCTTGGCTGTGCTTTCTCTTACAGATTGCCATTCCCAATAGTGTGAAGCTGAAATGTATATCATGGAACAAGGACCAAGGCTTCATAGCCTGCGGGGGTGAAGATGGATTGCTGAAAGTTCTCAAGTTAGAGACACAGACAGGTGAGTGAATGCAAGCACGAAAGTCTGCAGTTGGTTCTTCATGAGATTTGCTTATGGTATTTGTCAGTGTGCAATTCCAATTATTTTAAAAAGACCCCAAATAAAATCCTTCATGGTTTTCCCGAAGCGGTGGGGGGGGGAGGGGCGCGCGCGCCCACATGCACATCCGTCTTTTTTTTGGTTCTCGGAATGAATATAGGGCCTCGCATATGGCAGCAGAGTAGAAAAACCCTCTACCACTGAGCTACACAGGTAGACTGTTCTAGAATAATTTTACAGTAAAATTCACAGGATATCCATGTAAGCATCATATGGCTTTTGCTGAAGATACTGATGGGAAATGAAAAAGAATGGAGGTAAGGTACTGTATTTGTATGTTCAATTATTGGTCTATATTATTAAGAGTCCAATGCAAATCATGCATGTTGGGAAAGTCAGGGGCGCTGGCCGCAAGCAAACAAACATGGACACTCAGTGCAAGCAAAGTGAGGACTCCTGCTTTCGGTCTTTATTTTTATATATCTTGAGTCTCAGCCTTCAAGTTACTTTAGGTGAACAAAACAAGAGCCCATCGTATGTGCCCAAGATTAATGTTTAGACTATTTGTGAGAACCTGCTAGGCATCTGAAAGCAAGGACACAAAAACATGGTGTCCTTGAGTTCCAAGTGTTCTTGGTTACTCCTGCAGCTTTTGCTGCCTTTTCTTTTTCCTAGTCCCAAGTGCCCTGCAGGGTTTTTAGCACATCTCTATATTAACTCTTTCTTATCCCGAAACATGCAAATCAAGATTTGAGTAACATCACAAATCTTCCATTTGGCATATTACATGCGGACCTGTATCTTCTTTCCTTAGCAGGTGTTTTAATGACTGTACAGTTAATGCCTCCAAATTGAAAAGGAAATATATTTCATGTTTCTGAAATAGGTCTCTAGATGAAGAGATTGAAATTGACATCAGCTTTGTCCTACTGAATGATTTTCACTCAACTTGCTTTTAGTTCACTGTTATGTAAAGCCAAGGATTTCAGTTAGATTACATTTTGGGTTCCTTATAGTGTTGCCTCCCAAGTTTTATCAGGTATAAGAATCTCTAAAGAAGTTAAAATGGATTTCTGGGCTGTATCTGAGAAGGTCTGGATGGCATCTGAGTATTTTCATCTCTCCTGATGATGGTGTTATTGATTTTTCAGACCATGCTTTGGGTAGAGCTGCCTTATAACTTTGAATCTAAGTACTTAGTGAACATTTTCTGTGTCCTGGGTGGTTAATCTATGTTGTTTGCTGGGATTTTGCACTGGTCTTCTGGAGTGCAGAGCCCAGGTGAGGAAACAGAGGCTCTCTCATCACAGAAATCTGAGAGAATCACAGAACTGGAGTCTGAAACTAACTTTGTCTCATTTTCAGATCTTTATTTTTAACCACTACACAAAGCGTTCATGGGTGGCGTAAGCAAAGAGACTGATGGTTTAGATGTCCTGCATTAATTACTTGAAATATTAAAGACCAGACTTGAAGATACATTTTGTATCAGAGTTTGGCTTCTGTTGTTTTGTGGTTTAATCTCCCCCCCTCCATCAGTTTTTTTTTTGTCTTCAATATTTGAGATTTTATTGGTTGTGTTGAGGATCAGTACATGATTTACTTTGTACACAATTCTTAACACACATACCAAAAAAAGCCATGAATTGTTTTTCAGTTGTTCCAGTGACTTTTCAGCTTCAAATTTAGAGGCAAATTTTCTGTGAGAGGATTAAGTACCTGGTAACTTCAAATGCTGACAAAGTGTTACTTAAGTCCTGCCAGTTCACAGTTTTGTACCACATACACTACATATTCAGATTTTTGATCTTTCACAGCACATTAACAAAATGAGGCCAACCAGACCACCACTACCTAAGATGTTACAGAGTGCACACGGTTCTGACAGGCCAACAATTAGGATGTAATTTTCTTTAGGACACAATTCTACTAAAAACATGGGAGTAGAAGTCATTTAAAGTATCCGAGACATATTAAATGCAGGACTGTAATTCCAAATTGCCATTTAGTATGCTTTGTATTGCAGGATATAAAACTAACCCCCACCTATGGAATGTTAAGCTGACACCCAAGACAATCAAAGCCTGCCATAATTCAATATCCCATTGTTTCTGGTTGTACCAAAAAATAAACAACCGGAGAATGATTTCACCTCTAAAAAAAAACATTTACACTTAAAAAATGCGATGAGGTGGGATTCCCTCCTTTTTAAAAATGTTTCTAGAGCCACTAAAAAACTTGCATTTACAAAATAGTTGATAAAAATATTCCTCTGGATTGTACAAGAAGGGAGACAGGGCGCACTGGTAAGACACGGTGTGTGATTAATCAGACTTGGCTTCTTTCTCTTCTGCTTCATCAGAAGCTGCACTCTCCTCAGTTTTCGTTTCTCCATTCTCCGCAGGTGAATCTTCCTTGGTTTCTTGCTTAGAGCCACTTCAGCCTGTTTTCCATTGGCTCCCCTTTTCCCTTTTGCTTGCACTTTTTTGTCCGAAGATATATCCTTTCCCGCTGCCTTTTTTTGGCTTCGTTTCCACTTTAGTTGGAACAGGTTTAGCCGACAACCTCGCCGATCTCCTCTTCGGCTCCTACTTCGCCCCCCCCCCCCCCCCCCCCCCCCCCCCCCCCCCCCCCTTCCGCCGAGCTGACCTTCCTCTTGGGCATCTTGGCGGAGCAGGGGACGCGCGCGGAAGCTGCGGATCGAGGCGCGCGGGAGCCTCGGAGCCTCGCGGAGGTACGAGCTGGACCGCTGAGCTGGACCGCTGCCGTTCCTCCCTGCTGCCAGAGCTGCTGGAACCTCATCAGTTTTTTTTTTTAACTGCTAGGATTTTTCTGCTATGTTTCTCAAATATGTTATTGAATATATTTTGCTTAAGGTATATAGCCACTTTCAATTATATTAAATGCATTTTATTTAACATTGAAGTTCCTTTTGGGTGGGCAGAGGTCTCTCTACATTACTGAGGCTGGCCTCAAGCTGCTGGGCTCCAGTGAACCTCCTGCCAAGACATGCTGAGCAGCTGGGAGTGTAAGTGCCGCCACTGCATGGCAGGCTTTGCTTTCTTTAAACCTACCTCTTTTGTGACTGCACTTTTGATGAACTTTACCTAGAATGCTGAAGTTGGAACAGGTTCTTGGAAGGTTTAGAAGGTAAATTATTTGCTTTACCTTTGCCAAGCATCTCCTTCTTATTATGTGCAAAACTGGACCCTTGGCCTTTGGGATCTCTCCTTTCTGTTCTCTCCATTTAGCAATTATTGTAAATTCACTCATTTCAGAGTCTGTGAGTAATTTTTGAGTCATATGAGCAGAATCTCCTTCTCATGCATTATGTCCTTCATTCTTTGTCACTTTGTTATGCCTTAATCTTTTTAACTGCTTCTTTGGACTTTTGAAGTACTGAGATTGTGGGAATTACTGATTTCATTTTGAAATTTTCTTCCTGGATTTAAAATTCTTTTTTTTTTTTTTTGCAACTTCTTTCACCAGGTTTTTTAAATACAAGGCTTATGAGTAGATGCTGTTAGAAGTTTAACATCAATATTACCAGATTTTTGTTCCCATGCCAGTTTGGTTTTGTTTTCTTACTGTCTGTGTGAGGCTTTGTAATGTAACTAGATAAAATCTTGGAATATTGCTGGAAGTACTAAAACTAATTTAAGATGTTTGACTTTTTTTATATTTGAGAACTTTTAGGTGGATGTTATGAAGGTTTTTTGTACTACTAAGCTGTTCAGAATTGGGTGACATTTGATCAGTATTTCAATGTGAATTTACTCTTATCTGTCAATATTTATTTTTTCAAGGGTATCCTATCTTGTGGAAAGGAAAATCCTCTGCTGTGCAGAACAGTGATTTGGGAGTACACAGGCGGAGAGACGGGGACACTTCCTCACTGCTTCAGATAGCCTAGGTCCTATTAGATGTTTAAAAACACAGAACAGTGCCTATCACTCTAGCCTCATATGAGGTAATTCCCTCCCTGGCTTTCACCCACAGAGACCTTCTCTTGGTTCCTCTGAGACCTGGGGCCTCAGCATTTGCTGTTTGCCAGCCTGGAATGCACCCCCTTTCTCCCATTACCTTGCTATCTCATCTCAGCTTGAGTATCATTTCTTCAGAAAGCCTTCCTGGGCTTTCTTCAGTCTGAATTAAACCCCTCTGTTGTGGTTTCTTGTTATGTCTTTGCTTCTTAGCTTTAAATGACACTTGCGTCTCCCCCATAAGCTTCAAGATCTCTGAGGAAAGAGAGGTAATGACCGTGTAGTTCATTCTGCACAGTACCTAGAGTAGTGTATGTTGGATAGGTAATTATAGCTGTATGGTGTGAGATTCTGTTAAACCTAGTAAACCTATTTCTTAATCTTATGAGAGCTGTTTTGGCTCTCATACTCCTTAGTGTTACCACTCTATATGCCACAGACATGCTAATGGGATCTTTTGGGAAGAAAAATATGCAGCAATGATGATTGTTCATATGTTTAACATACCAAGTGTATTATACCAAGTAGAAGAAGTGTTCTTTTATGCTTTGAGTAATTATCTTTGCAAAGGGTATGTATTATTGTTCATGTTTATTCAAGAGATCAGAATGAGACATATTTTTGAAAATTATTCTGATATCTACCAGGTATACAAAAAAAGAAATATATATCAAAATATATATCACTTTCATATATTTATCATAGTGCTTTGTTTTGTTTTAGATGATGCAAAATTGAGGGGTCTTGCAGCACCCAGTAACCTTTCCATGAATCAGACCCTTGAAGGTCATAGTGGTGAGTGATGCAATTTTTTTAATAATTTTTGAGAAGTACTATGCATTGAGAAATATCAATACTTAAAATAGCCATGTTTAATCATTCTATTGACCCATGACTCATAAGGCCTAGAGCAGTGGTCTGAGGAACAGCTAATTGCTGCAAAATTTTGCTTTGCTGGACTTGTTATAGGCCAAACTGAAGTGGATATCATGAGTCATGCTACACAAACTATTTTTGAAATACTGGAGAAATCCTGGTTGCCCCAGAACTGTACACTGGTTGATATGAAGATTGAATTTGGTGTTGATGTGACTACCAAAGAAATTGTTCTCACTGATGTTATTGCTAATGATTCCTGGAGACTCTGGCCATCAGGAGATCGAAGCCAGCAGAAAGACAAACAGTCTTACCGTGACCTCAAGGAAGTAACCCCTGAAGGGCTTCAGATAGTAAAGAAGAACTTTGAATGGGTTGCAGAGAGAGTACAGTTGCTTCTGAAATCAGAAAGTCAGTGCAGGGTTGTAGTGTTGATGGGCTCAACTTCTGATCTTGGTCACTGTGAAAAAATCAAGAGGGCTTGTGTCAATTATGGGATTCCCTGTGAACTTCGAGTAACATCTGCCTATAAAGGCCCAGATGAAACTCTGAGGATTAAAGCTGAGTATGAAGGGGATGGCATTCCAACTGCGTTCATGGCAGTGGCGGGCAGAAGCAATGGCTTAGGCCCAGTGATGTCTGGTAACACTGCATATCCAGTTATCAGCTGTCCTCCCCTCACATCAGACTGGGGAGCTCAGGACGTGTGGTCTCAGCTGTTCAACCATACTTTCTCCAGAAGGATCAGCTCAGTTTGCTGCTCAGATATTTGAATTAAACAGCCACTTGGTATGGGCCAAGCTGCGAGCAAACATATTGAACACATGGATTTCCTTGAAACAGGCTGACAAGAAAATCAGAAAATCCAGTTTCTAAGAATGTCATTTCATTGGGTTGGGGGATCCTATACATTCCCAGTTTAGCTGCAGAAAACTAAGCAAAC
The DNA here is from genome assembly GCA_004027165.1 of Ctenomys sociabilis. Classification (NCBI taxonomy): domain Eukaryota; kingdom Metazoa; phylum Chordata; class Mammalia; order Rodentia; family Ctenomyidae; genus Ctenomys; species Ctenomys sociabilis. The sequence goes on along the minus strand of PVKA01003942.1, from coordinate 86,975 downwards.
TAGAAAAAAAAGATTATTGGTCAGAGACAACAAATAAAATTGATAATGAATAAATGCTTCTGTAGATACACACAATTTAGAATGTTTGTGTTTATATTAATAAATATAGGCAGTAAAATTACTATAAGGACATTTTAAGATTTTTTATCAACTATGTTATCATTGAGTATCTAACAAAGAAAGACATTTTATGAATGTTGATAAAGTCCTATTATGAGGCTCTAAAGTTATAATTTGACCTGCTAATCTAAGTTTTAGATATAATGGCTGTTCTATCTTAGGTGATAAGAGCAATATAATTCTTCATTTTATGGTCTAAAAAAATGTCTTCAATAAATCTGAAGAATATAACTGTTATTTTACATATTTAAAACTCTTTTTAAAAGTCTGTCCTGTGACTGCAAATTGAGGGAGATTGAAGAAATACAACACTGAGTACAGTGCTGTGGTCTTAGATGGGACCCCGCATGAACTGAACAAGTACAGTATCTATGAAGGATACCACTTAGACAGCTGATAAAATTTGAGAGTGGACTCCATGAGATGATAATATTTGTTAAGTGTTAAATTTCTTAGTTTTTCATATGGCTATGAAAGAGAATGTCCTTAGGAATATACACTTAAGTATTTAGAAATAATGGATACTGGAAGAAAACTGGGCCTGGTGGTATATACCTATAATCCTAGCACTCTGGGAGACTAAGACAGGAAGATCACAAGTTCTGACTTAGTGAGACTCTGTCTCAAAATAAAAAATAGAAAAAGGCTGGGGATGTAATTCAAACCCAAGGTTCTGGGTTTGTTCCCCAGTACAAGGGTAGGGGGGCTAATTATTTATGTAATTCACAGGTTTAAGATATACTTAGGAGTGTCTCAGTAATAGGGTGGAAAACTATGCAGCAGAGGGAGGACAGATTATTAGGACATAGCAACCAAAACAAACAGAAAGCCAAAAGAATGACTTGGTGCCTTTAGGACATCTTTACTGTGGAGAACCAAGTGAGTTCAATAAATCTTGCCTATATTTATTTTTATCATCACATCTATGGTAGGTCTTGCAGCTGCCCATAAGAGGCGCCCTAGTATCTGTGAAATGAGATAGATATGAAGAGTCTGAGGCATTGTGATCTCACTGAATATATACCTATAAGTATTTTTGGTATTCATATTTTTAAATTTTAATATGAAAGAATGATGCACTTGAGCTGTGTCAATGCTCTAGGTTTTTTTTTTTTTTTTGGCAGAACCAGGGATTGAACTCAGGCCCTTCCTTTGTGCTTGCCAGGAAGTGCTTATTCCACTGACATCTCCCTGGCCCCTGTAGGTATTTATTTATTTAGTTTATTTAATTTTGGTACCAGGGATTGAACTCAAAACTATGCACTTGCCAGGCAGGTGTTTATGTTGTTGAGCTATGTCCAGGTGTTTGTTTATATAAAGATGCAAATTTGAAATTAGTTGTTTCCCTTCTCATTTTTAAATTGTTTACTGATTTTCTAGGTTCTGTTCAAGTGGTAACATGGAATGAGCAGTATCAGAAGCTGACCACCAGTGATCAAAATGGGCTTATCATCGTGTGGATGTTATACAAAGGTATGCTAGGAGAGCTGTATTCGTCTTCCACACACTGGAGTCTGACTAGATTGCAGTATCTAGTAAGGTCTGAGACTGCCCTCTTGCAGCCCTCAAGAAGAGTGCTTCCTGATAGCAATTATGGCATGTCTGGATTATTTGCTGCCTACTTTCTGTTCACTTTATTTTGGTTTGAATAGTATCCTTACGTTATGAAAGTGAATTGGCTGCACAGTGGTGCACAGCGGTAATCCTAGCACTTGGGAGGCTGCAGCGGGATTGTAAGGGTGAGGGACTACACAGTGAGACCCTTTCTCAAAAAAGCCAGGTTGGGGAAGAATGGATTTGCTGACTGTTGATTGTCTCCAAAATGAGCTTAGATGGTAGAGTCAGTAATTTCTATTCAAGGTAGATCCCCTTGGCCGGTAAGATAGCTCAGTGGTCTAAAGCACAGGCTTAAGCAAGTGCAGGGACTGGTGTTCGATCCCCTGCACTGCTTGTGCAAAAAGATAGCTTCCCTTCCCCCAGATTTCCTATAGCAATTAGTTCCTGTGTGACTGACTGTGGAGTTAACTTACTAAAGAGCAACATTTATGAAGAAGTCAGAGGCCCTGTATTGGGCCAGGAGCTTCCTTTCCTCTTGCAGGTACAGATTTTGTCATAGTCTGACTATTGGCTCCCCATTTGTGCCTCTTTGCTGTGAGGGAGCAGCAGGGGGCTATCGCACTGTTACTAGAAAAACAGCTCATGGTATTCTCCTGAGGCCGGTAACCATTATTTTCCAAAGAATAGGGGACCTTAGTTTGTGTGTGCTATTTTACAAAGGTCTAGTCTGGACCATTCACAAACAGTTAATTTAAAAATATATTGTACTTAAAAAAATATGTTGTACTTGAATTCATTTTTAAAGTTATGTGTGTGTGTTTAGGGCAGAATGGGGTAGAATTTAGAAGTACCATAGATTGGAATAAAATTCACATTTCCAAGAACAGCTCTTCTGGATCTTGGTCCTGATTCTCAAGATGCCTTGTTCTGACTCCACATTGTTGAGTATTTGCTGGCTGCAGGCCTGAATTCTTTATATCGGGATGTGTTAAAGCCTTAAAAATAAGAGTAAAGACCATATAACCTTGTTTTTTGTTGTTGGTGCTAATTTGGTTATATAATTAGACAAATCACATCTCTCTGTAGAGTTAAATGTTTTTGTCATTCTACATTAGTGATAATATATTACCAGTATAATATGAGCTGTTTAAGAAATTTTTAAAGTAGACTTAGAATTTTAGCTAATATGTTAGTATGCTTATAATGAATCCCTGGAAAGTTTATGCATAGATACAAAGTTGTTTTGATTTTTTCCTCAGTTATGTTATGAAGTGTATGCACATAGTAAAAGGTAGGCTTTCAGGCCAGGTTTTTGTTTGTTTTTTTAGACAGGGTCTCAGGTGTAGTTCAGGCTGGCCTTGAGTTCATTGTGCAGCACAGGCTGGCCTCGATCTTATAGTGGCCCTCCTGCCTCAGCCTCCCAAGTGCTGGGGTTGCAGGTGTGAGCCACTGCTCCTGGCCTAGGAAAGGCAGCTTTTATGGCTCTGCAAAAGCAAATGAAATTGTTTTTGGATAAAATAGAGACAGAAAGGATAAAAAGGAAGGGTGTTGTGTTTCTATGATAATCTTGGAAGCAATTATTGGTCGAGGCCTAAGTTAACTCTTCATTTTGTTTATATTGGATATGAAGCTTTTATAGTTTAATGTCTCAGGTTGTAGAAAACTTTGTAATTGTTTATCCTGCATATATTTTATAGAATGCTGTCAACTTATAAGTACCACTTAATAGATAGGAAAATTTTGACTAATTTTCTCATTTCTCAAAACAGGTTCATGGTATGAAGAGATGATCAACAGCCGAAACAAATCCGTGGTGCGAAGTATGAGCTGGAACGCCGATGGCCAGAAAATCTGCATTGTGTATGAGGACGGGGCTGTGATCGTGGGCTCCGTGGATGGTAATGCATTTGTCAGAAGACTGAGATCAGTATTTAGCTGATTTTTAAGTTTGGAGATTTAATTATCACATGTTAGCATTGAATTGAAAAAGACATCCAGGGATATAGCTTAGAGGCATAAGCACCTTCCTAGCAAGGACACGGTCCTGAGTTTGATCCTTGGTACCACAAAAAAAAGACATAAAGAGAAAACAATCAGTTCATATATAATCTGATGACATCTGAGAACCACCTTTTGATTCTATTTATTTTTAAGTATATTTGAGAGAAAAATTATCTTTTGATCTTCAAATATTATTCAATATATATTTATATTGTATAAATATATGGATTTTAGTTTAATATATATATATAAAATTATAGCAATCTATGATAGAACAGTTCTTGTTAGTTGTATTTGTTTTATAACTTTAAAACCCTTCGAAATTCTAGTACATAGCTAACTAGATTTTTGTGCAAGTCTGTACCTTTGTTTTAATGTGAAATTATGTAGATAAATTATTTATTTTAAAATAGTTTTCATTTCTCTGTGTGTATACCTATGTGTGTGACTGAATGTATATTGCAGTTAACAAATATTTCTGAGTGTCTATAAAACAACAACTCTAATTTTAGGGTAGAATGAAAAGTATTCCAGACCTAGAACACCAGAGATGGATAAGTATCAAGACAAATATAATATCTCTGATCAGTGTGACTACAGGGAAAGTAGAACTTATAAATGTGCCACCAAACACAGACTAGAAGAGACCAGGGAAATCTGTGGAGGAATTAGCCACAGAAAGATTGATGTATGGAAGGTCTCAGGCCTGAGAAACAGTATTTAAAGAGGTGTGGAGAAATTGAACTTAGCAATGTTGGAAATATTGCAAAAAGGTGATATTAATGAAATATAATACAATAAAGAGTAGTTTGTATTGTAAAACGGAGGCCCAGTTATATAGGTTAAAACTTACATTGAGGAGTTTGGATTTTTAGGCGCTTGGGAAGCCAATGAAGGCTTTTAAGAATGGGAATAATATGATCCAATGTGTTGTTTAGAAACATCTTTGTGACAATAATGTGAAAAATGGAGAAAGGAAAGAGTGGGCAGGTGTAGCAGTTGGAAATTGTGGCAACTCAGGTGAAGGATGCAGCCCCAAATCAGGATAATCAAGGAGTATAGCACTGAGTAGGCTGGAGGCACTGAGGAGGTAGCATAGTCATTATTGATCTGAATGGGGATGGCGTGCAAGTGTCGTAGGACTGTCTATGAGTCTAGCTTCAGCAGCTCACTAGGTGGTGATGCTTTTCACTGAAGTAGCATGGACTTTGGAAAAAGACTGGTTTTGTGGCGGGGTTTCAGTTTTGGACATGTTGGTTTGATCACAGCATATGCCATCCATGTAAATATATCTACAGTAATAGGCTCTGTATGTGTGTAGCTTAGCAACATCTAGGCTGAAGGCATAATTTTGGGACTCAACAGTGCAGGCATGGCAGTTTAAACATTCATATAAATGAGGCAACACTTAGGAGATAGACAGGAGAGAATTCTATAAAGGATACTGAAAAGTGGAAATGTTAGAGTAAAGAATGTAAGCCCTGTGGAAGTCAAAATAGGGTCAAGAAGGAGGGGATAGTCAGAAAGAAGTAGTATTGATGGCTATGGCAACAGGTAGTCACTGGCTTCCTTGGAGGTGGATTCAGTGGAGCTGTGGGGCAGACACTAGGCTGGGAGGGGCAGAGAGCTAAGGAAATGGTGACTGCAAAAGTAAAGAACTCAGGACTTTGGTTAGGAAGTAACACATTCATAATATCACTTGGTTATTGAGGAGTGATAGACCCTCGAATGGATAGCAAAGGCTTAAAGTCAAGTGGTGTGACTTTAGGTCCTTGAGGATCAAAACCTTCAGTCAGAACTGGAAATGCTTTGGGTGCTAAGACAAAGATCTTCTGTAGGTGGCCTTATTTAGTTGTGAAACAAAGGAGGGGAGTACTGAAGAAAGGGCTGGACTCTGAGCAGAACTGTTCAAGAACCTTGGAGCTTGGATCAAGGACTTCTCCAAGTAATATGTTAATTAGGGCACCCTGTTGTCTCAGGAAGTCTCTTACTGAAGGAGTAAGGAGCCCTCAGCTACAATCTTTATGTAGTTAATTGAGGTTGGAGCCAGGTGTCCTTAGCTGTGGCCTTGTCCTGTCCTGTGAGTGTCAGGGCTTCACTCACCACTGCAGGCCTCAGCTGGTATTAGTGACTCCAAGGTTCACTTACTATGAGTCTGCTATCCATCTCCAGACAAGGGCCTCAGTCTTGGACAGACTCACAAGTAGACATGGAAAGCCGACTGGTTAATTTAAATCTTACTCAGGGCTGCTTTGTAGTGATTTCATTAGGGAAGAAATGATAGAAATAGGATGGTATCTAGAGTGGGAATAGAGGATGGAAGGAGGTTTTTTTTGTTGTTGTTGAAGTGATTTCATCTGTCTGTGAACAGGGTGTTTAATAGTTATGGTGTTTTCTGAATGCCTGTTAAATCAGATGAGTTACACTGCATCCCAGATATAATGAAGTGCAGGCAGAGAAATAGATAAATCAGGGCTGGCCAGATAGCTGAGTGGACTAAAGCACCTGCTTAGGCAGGTGCAGGGTCTGGAGTTTATCCCCAGCATGCTGTGTGGGCTCCACTCCTAGTGTGCAGTGAGATGGTGATTGAGACTGGGCGTGGTGGTACACCCCTATAATCCCAGTGCTTGGAAGCTGAAAGCAGGAGGATCACTACGAGTCCAGTCTATGTAGTGAAATCCGTAGACCTTCTACTAAATACGTAGACTTTCCCTAAATAAAGGAAAAAATCCTTAAAAAAAAAAGAAATGGACAAATAAGCAACAAGATCTGTTCTTAAATCTGTACATTATCCACAAAGCCCAAAAAACAGAAACAAATAATAGCATATCTCTCAGGTAGTGCCATTTGAAAGAAATTCTTTATAGGTCAGTTAAAATCCACTGCCCAGTGTCAGCTGTTCATTTTAACAATGGCCTGGCACAGAATACATATGAAAAGATTCATCACAAGGCAGCCAAGTCCACAGCGGTGCAACTTTATATAAAAACTCAAGCCACAAATAAAAATTGGGCCCAGAAGAACAAACTGGGTGCACTTGAGGTGGTTAGGTTGGGAGACCTGGTGTCCATAAGACAGCCTTCATAACTTTACTGACGAATGGAGCTGGTGTGCAAAGAAAAAGTCAGGATCAGGAATCTGTGCTGTTGGGGCCTGGGAGATGGCTCAGTAGAATAAGCGCTTCCCTGGCAAGCACAAGGGTCTGAGTTCAATCCCCCAGTTCTACTGGGGGGGGGGGGTCCTGCACTGTTGTGCTTATGGGAGGTCCCTGGGGAGTCCCGGGGAGGAAGAGCCAAGCCCTGTATTGCAGGTGTGCTTTCCGTGTACCCTGTGGATGCTGGGAGAGAAGGCGAGGCGCACCTCAGCCCTGACAGCCTGCAGCTCTCAGGAGCACATGAACAACAGGGTATTAATTGGTTGAATAAACCAGACACCACATTTTCTAAAAGAGGATGGAAGTAAATCAGATCCCTTCTGTGCAAAGGAAGGGCTCAGAAAGAGGAGTGAAGGAAAGATACATGCACTCTTTCCTCTCATCCATGCTCTGCAAAAGGAAAACTACATGAGCCAAATAAAAGCTTAAAGTGCTGCAAAGACATTGATGAAACCAGAGACTGTACAGTTGGCACCTTGGTTGATGTTAAATTATTTATTAATCAATATCCCATTAACTGCTAAGACAAAGTGATGCCCAACTTGGCATGCCCCTTTCCCTAATTTCAGTGTATCATGCTAATCATTATTGTGCTGCAGTTATTTTGCCAGACAAAGGTTGGTTACATACAGTGGTTGACATACAAATGATCCATTGGGCCAACGGGAACCACCACCTTGGGAAATAGGTAAAGGCAGCTAGCTGCCATCTATGGTCTGGTAGAACTGTGACCATCGTTGGGTGATGATGAAGACAAGTGCTAGGCAGATGGGGGAGGCTGCTGCCTACACATCAGAGCCCCTCAGGTATAAAGCCAGTTTGTATGCTTTGTGGTTAGGTGTGCCTCTGTGGGCACCTCCCCGCCCCATGACTACACCCAGTGCTCTACCAGCTCTGCCCAGGGCCACACTGTATGTTAGCTTCCAATTTGATTCTGTCCAGAGGTGCAGTGGCACTGGACAGTCACTACTCACATGTAGATGTCTCTGAGCACTGAACACTTCTTTGTGCTGAGAGTCAAACTGTTGGTGAAGAAACCTTCGCAGTCTCCCCTACAATCATGTCTGTTGGCCTAGCACTCTGGAAGAACCCTCACCTGGCTACTCAGATGTCTTTGTTGTGCCTGAAGTGACAGTGGTGGCCTCCTGGCCCAGCCGTCTCAGTCGGGTTCTCCTTGTGGCCCTGCCTACCCTCAAAGCTTCATGCCATGCGCACTGCAGCCTGGACTTAGGTGCAGCAGTGCTTTTGTCTTTCATGAGGTGATGATTGAGAAGATTGGTATATTTCAGTGTTTATATGAGGAGTCCCAGAGAGAAAAGCCCGGTGAGAAAACCAGAGTAATTGATAGAGGGAAACCTTTGCAAAGGAGGCAGGAGTCGAGCATGGACTAGGTGGAGGGGCTGGCTTGCGCCGGGGGTGTGTTTGGGGAAGTGCCCTTCCTGGTACTAGAGGGCAAAGCCCTCAGAGTGCTTGTGGATTGCTGATGTGGTACTTTGAATGTTTGAGATGGGAACAAGAGAAATTTCTTTTAAGGAATTTATTTTCTTTCAAAATAGAAGATAGGCTTATCTGTTAATTGGGGGAAGGGGAGAAAATTTGAAACAGATGTTACTGTAACTAAGTGTCTCCAGAGATATTTAAATTGAATGACTGCCTGAATGCTGTGATAGCTCCTTAGGGAGAAAAAGGTTTTGAAAACAGTTGCTGGAGGATCTTTATTGAAGCGTAACTATGTTGTGTTTTATTTTAGGGAATCGTATTTGGGGTAAAGAATTGAAGGGAATACAGCTATGCCATGTAGCATGGTCTGCAGATAGTAAAGTTTTACTTTTTGGAATGGCAAATGGAGAAATACACATTTATGATAATCAAGGAAATTTTATAGTAAGTGTCTATATTATTTCTATATCCTTTATATTATTATATATAATTCATATATATACATATATTTACAATTCATGTAATCAGTCTTCAGCTTTTTCTTTTTCAAAATCACCAAAAATTATTATTATTATTTTTTTTTTTTTGCTAAAAGGAAGCCTTGTTTTCTTTAAGGCAAGTTAATGTAATATACTAAGATTGTAACTTTCAGTTTTGACTTTCAGATAGTTGCATAGAACAAGATGTCTGAATATTTAGGATAATGAGTGAAGTTATGTTAATGTAAGTTTTTAAAGTTTCCTCTGATGCTTTGAGCAAAAGTTTATATGCAAATACCAACTGAGAAACTAAGTTACTGAAAAACTTGGGAGACATACATAAGGAAGAAAAATTTCTAGGAAGAGGGTAAAAATGTGTATGTTCAGGTAGCATGATCCAGAGAACCATTCTGGCTTTGCCAGATTTAGCTATGCCAGATCTCTGAACTGTCTGTGAATGATTTCTGTTTTTAGCATGGGTTAGAGCATAACATAAATTCACTTGCTGGTGGAAGTAAAGTCACTAACTTTTTCTTTGGCACTTTGCTGTTTTCAAAGTGCTTTAATATACTTGTTGTTTAGATTTTGAATACTGAATATTTTTATTATTATACACATAAGGAAGATGGAGTACTAGTGGTTTGTTTTCAGGTGGTAAACCAATAAGTGATTTGTCCTGTGTTTGTAGCCCGACTTTTAGTGTTTTTACTACAGTAATCCTGTTCTGTCACTGTTTTCACATGTCAATATTAACCCTTGTCACTTTTGTCCAGATCAAGATGAGACTGAGTTGCTTGGTGAATGTCACTGGAGCGGTCAGCATCGCAGGGATCCACTGGTACCATGGCACCGAGGGCTACGTGGAGCCCGACTGCCCTTGCCTCGCCGTTGGTTTTGACAATGGGCGCTGCCAAATAATGAGGCATGAGAATGACCAAAGTAAGTGATCTATTTTTTTTTTTTTAGCATTGGAGAAAAAATACTTAAAAAAATTTTCTTGAGATGATAAAGTCAGCACTTGGGAGGCTGAAAACAGGAGAATTACTCCAAGTCTGATCTCTGTAGTGAGACCCTGCAGACCCTGTACTAAATATATAACAATAAATAAATAAAAAAGATCATAAAGCCATCTAGCTAGGTGTTATTGTCTCTCCCTCTTTGTTTTTCCATTCTGATTAGACCCAGTTCTGATTGACACGGGCATGTACGTGGTCAGCATCCAGTGGAACCACATCGGCAGTGTGCTCGCGGTGGCTGGCTCGCAGAAGGTGGTCACGCAGGACAAGGATGTAAACACTGTGCAGTTTTACACTCCATTCGGTGAGGTGTGTTCAGGTTTTATCTTTCCTTTAAGGTTGCATTGGTAAGGTGAGGGGAAAAGGTATAAATTTGTCCTGATTTCTTTTTAGAACATTTTGAATAACAGTCTGGAGATGCCAAATGTATATTTGAATAATGTCTTCATAGTGGGAGTCATGGTATCTTATCATGGAATTGTTTTATAATATGTCCATTGGAAAACTGGAAGGTGAACATAAAAAATCATTATGCAGTGGTTATTCAGTATGCTTTTTTCAGTGATCTGAATATGTTCTTTTTGTAGATGGGTTTTAAGTGTAATGCATTTGTTGCACGTTCATTTTTCTGATTTTTAATGTGATACCTTAAATGTGCTTAGATAGTATATAGTATCTGTCTTCCCTTCCCCCAAACTTCTAATGATTTAATTTCTTTCAGATTAATCAGTTATTTTAAGAATACCTAACAGTAATCAGCCTTAAATAATAGTATACTAAAATTATAAATAATGTTTTTATAAATGCCTATAGAATATTATTTTTCTAATGATATTATTAATAATTTAATTTTAAAGAGAATTTTCTGAAGAAGTATTGGAATATTCAAGTAGAATTAATATATTCTTGTATATGTGAAGTTGAGAAGATTTAGAAAATAAAAGCTTATTAATAACAAAGCTTAGTGTATTTTTCCATGTCCTAGTTTTTAGCCCTAAACTATCTTTCCTTCCTTTTGGTTACTTTGAAGGTTTTTCTAAGTTCACTGTATATACCACAATAATGGCTATTTTTGGTGAAATGAAAATGTCTATACAAGTTAATTTAATATTTTAATACTGATATTTTAACTTAATAGTAGTATCTTAGGTGTTTTCAAAATTTCTGTCAGTGTAAGATGGTGCTTTTGACCCAGTAGCTCGAAGTCACCTTGCAGTGTGCTTCAGAGGGCAGGTGTGCGGGGTGCACTGACAGCTGACAGTATTTCTGATAGATGTAAAAGCTAAGGAAAAATAAGGGTATGGTGGTAAAGATTCCTAGTAATCAGAAATTTAATTTCTTTTTTTTTTTTTTATTTTAGCAACCTTTATTTGTTGTTTTTGTTGGTCCTCCTTGGTTTATTTATCATTATATTGTTTTTGTTTCTTGTTCAGCCTTCTTCAAGTAAAAAATGTAGGTTTGAAGGTTGTGTTTTGTCTTTAAAACAGTGTGTGAACTGTTAAGCTAATAAGTGTAATGGGTTCAGTGCAGGTGTGACCAAGAGTGCCATCAGAAGTTCCCCAGGGCCTGTTAGTCACTTGTGTTTTTCTGAATGAGTGGCAAGGTGGTGGATTCATTTGCGGATCTGTGTTCCTCCTTCCTAGGGAAGATACATGGAGGAAGATATCTAAATATTTAAGAAAACTTTAGAGAGGAATCAGCTTTGACCTCGAGGGCTGGGATGTCCTGGATTTTGCACTGTGGATGTAGTGAGGTAGGGCTCAGCATCTACAGTCAGGTGGGCCTGAAATTAACTGCATCCACAGTGTCATGTGACTTAGAGAATCTGTTTAACCTTATATACAACTATTTTCTGAAATAGGGCCAGTACCCCATGATATGCACAGGGATTAATGGAGATGACAGTGCTGAAGCCCTGAATACTTAGAAGTCAGGTTTCTGTCCTGGCTGCTGCCACCATCTGGCCGGTTTGTACAGTTAGGACATGGCTAGGCCAGCACTGCTATGGGTGGTGGCTTGTCCTTTTTGCTGCATTTAGTCATTTAGGCAGCAAGATAGACCCTGCTAAGTTCAGTTTTTTCCCCCTCCATTGGTTTCTCCAGTCTAAGTAGGTTGAATATATTTGTCTTACTTGTCACCCTGGTACAATAGAGGGCCACAGACTAGGTGCTTCATAGTAAACAGGTGTATACTTGCTCCCAGGTTGCGAGCCTAAGATGTCCCTTGTCACCTGGAGAGGCCTTTAGCGAGGGCCTTCTTGCTGCTTATTGCATGATACAAGGTGGAGTGGCAAAGAGAAAGGGCAAGAAAAGAGGCACAAGGGGCTGCATCACCTTTGGGTGCTGATGTTGACCTCACTTGGCTCTTGCAACTTTCTCTTGGTACTGCTGTGATGGCAGTTACGCTTCAGTGTGTACTGGCCAGACAAACAGTCAAACCATTGCAGTATGTAGTGTGACTCGAGAGCCTATCTGGTTAAGAATAAGGGACAATTAACAAAATTTATAGGATCATACTGGTCAGTCAAGTAGAAATTCAGGTTAAAAACATTTGTCTTTTTTATGGTCACATAAACAAATTCATGTAGTCATTTATCAGATGTTAGTGTGTGAAGAAATTGGTTGGCGTGTACATTTACATGCCCAACATGTATTTACTCAATACCTGTCTTCTAGATGATATCTGGGTATGAAGGAGTGAGTGCTCTAGGAGCGCAGAGGGTGCCCTGGACCCATGGAGGGCGGGAGAATCGGGCTCGCTGAGGAGGTGCCATTTGAGTTGGCCTTGGAGGTGAAGAGGGTAGGAGACAAGGAACATTTAGGACAGGGACCTGTAGGCAAGGAGGGGTGGACTCAGGCTGATGGCTGGGTGACACAGGAGTCCCTCAGGAGTTGGCATACCTACTCATGGCAGGATCCTGGGGCATTCAAGATCCTGGGGCATCTCAGAAGAACAGAGTGTGGGGCCAGGTGGGAAAAGGCATTGGGTCCCATGCTAAAAGACATACTGATAGTGGTTCACCTTTTTTTTTTTTTTTTTAAATCATTAAGCCTGCTTTAAAATAGGAAAGATATGGTCAGATTTATCTCCATAGAGATGGTTGTGACAGCAGAGTAGTGATGAAACCTGAGGGTGGAGGATGGGAGTGAGGAGAAACACCAATGGGTGGGCATCTTCTGGCCCAGTTAGCAGGAGGGGCAGTGCGGAGACAGGCGCAGAAGGCATGGCATGGCCTCTGCTTGGCTGTGAGGGCAAAAGGGCCAGGCAAGACTTCATGGTAGAATTTATATTGTGTTATTCTAAAAAGTGCAGGTATTTTTTTAGCCACTTGGAGTGTATCTTATAATCAAAATTTTCATACTTTAATCAACATTTAATTAAAACTTTTTAGTTGTGCATAAAAGAAAAAATACGTATTTCAATCTATGACATTTTGGTTTTGAAGAAATTTGATATTGAAGTTTTTGGGTGGAGTGTGTAAATTTTCCCATTGTGTGCACATTTTCTATTATAAGAATTCAAGGGAAATGATTTTTAAAAGATAATAACCATTCACAAAGTAGTTTTCATACCATTTTGTCTTGGGAGGGGTGTTTGGTGGTAATTTGTGGATTGTGAGACTTTAACTTCCGTGTGTCTTTTCCAGCATCTGGGTACTTTGAAGGTTCCTGGAAAGCACATGTCTGCACTCTCTTGGGAAGGAGGTGGGCTGAAAATTGCGCTAGCTGTTGATTCCTTCATTTATTTTGCAAATATTCGACCTGATTATAAGGTACTGAGAGTAGTTATAAAGTGTTACTACCAAATAATTTTGTTACAGCCCAGACTATATTCATAGCTATTTTGTTTTATAAGCTAACAGAGAAAAAACTTTCTCTGTGTGTGAAGACCTTAGAATTAGTAAATAGTAAATATTTCTAGAATATTCTATGTAGTAAAAAGACTGCATGAGTCAGTGTCCCAGGAGAAAACACATGTACTCCCAGGAGTAGCTGGAGGATTTATTAGAGAAATACTGACATGGTTAAGGTTCATCTTTTTTTTTTTTTGGTGGTTCCAGGGATTGAACTTAGGACTTTGAGCTTGCCAGGCAAGCACTTATTCCACTGAGCTGTCTTCCCAGCCCCCATGACAGGGTTAAGGGGTACAGCAAAGAAAATAAAGCGTGAGCCCAAAGCTTATATATATTAGATATTAGCCAGGGATATAGCTTAGTGGCATAGTACCGGCCTAGCAAGCTGGAGGATGTGAATTTGATTCCTGGTACAAAAAAAAAAGAGTTTATTTAACATATATGAGATACCTTCACCAACCTCTGAGCTCAAAGGGAGGTAAGAAAATAATGCTCCTGGAAGCCACAGAGAACTATGATTGTGTGGGAGGGGCTGCCAGACTGGTCAGGCAGGGAGGGTCTGGGAAGCGAATACTCCCAGTGGTCTCACCACTTCTACTTATTCTCCTCCTAATACCTTCCCTCCTCCCCTCCTGCAGTAACAGTTAGCCATTAATGGAAATTTTCACCGCTGAAGTTTAACTTTACAAGTAAGGACACTAATTCTTTGTTTTTAAAATGTCTTCATTATTACTTATAGATTTGTTATTTTAGTGGAATGGGCCCGGGAGATGGCTCATTAGAATAAGCTCTTCACTGGTAAGTACAAGGGTCTGAGTTCAATCCCTGGCTCCACAAAAAAAAAAAAAAAAAAAAGAACTATTTTAGTGGAAAAAGATATTAAGCTATAGGTTCAGCTTCCCTTTGTGAAAAATATATTTTGTGACCTGATAAATCACCTAACTGCAATATTTCTAGAATAAAATAAAATAATATGATTTTTTTCCCCCAGGCTAAGTATTCTGTCTGCCTTTCTCTCTCCTTGTCTCCCTTTTTGTTCTCCTTTCCTTTCTTCCCTTCCTGCCTTTTTCTTTCTAGTGGGGCTATTGCTCGAATACTGTAGTTTATGCATATACCAGACCTGACCGTCCAGAGTACTGTGTTGTCTTCTGGGATACAAAAAACAATGAAAAATATGTTAAATATGTGAAGAGTCTTCTTTCTATCACCACCTGTGGCGATTTCTGCATTTTGGCTACAAAAGCTGATGACAGCCATCCTCAGGTAAGTACACTTCAGTTTATTGAAACACAGATGGGTTAACAATGTAAGGGCTGGGCTGCAGCTATCTACTTTTATCAAGCATGCCCCGTGCCCTAAGAAGCATCGCTAAGCGCTGGGTCTATGGGCCATGTCCATCGAGGCCTCCAAATGGAAATGATGTGGCCTGACTGGTTCTGACCCTCAGCCTTATTTTTTCTCTCTAATCAGCCAGTTGTTGCCAGGTCATGTGATTGGCTCAGTACTGAAAATTTTGTCTCTGAAATATATATAAATACCATAGTCTTTTTCCAAGTTAAAAATTCCACAAGCAAAAAACGAATATCCAGATGTCTAATATGAATGCTTAAGAAATTATATAACAATGACCGTTATGACTGGATAGATATTGACACTGAGAGATCTACTTTTATTTGGAATTATGTTGGAATAAAAGTCACTATCATAGCTTAAAGTCAAGAATTTAAAATATCTTTTAAAATCATACTAACAATTTAAGTATTTGCAGAAGTATAATAGGACTATCAATGTCTTTGACTGGCTTAAAATATTTTTATCCTACTTGAAGGTATAGTATCTTGGGTTAAAGGTGACCATTTTAACAGCCACATGTGGCTTTGTTCTCTCCTAAAACTCACTAAAGCAAAAGTAAAAATATTTTTTCAAAAGTCACAAGCCCATCGGGACCAGAAGGGGAGAGGAAATGGCAGCAGAAATTTGAAGGCTAAGGAGCAAGTGGATTCCTGGTAATTACCTTAGAAGACTGAAGCAAGCTGAACCTTAGCTGCTCATGGAGAGAGCAGAGGCAACAGAGTGCTGAACAGGCACAGGACTTGCATGCTGAGTGGGAGAAAGAAACAGACCGAGCAGTGTGGAAGTGCCAGAGATGATTTGGGAAAGAGAAGCCTTGAAAAATATACAAGTCCCCTAAAGCTTCAGATTCCTACATGTCTTCCTCTAGACAGAGTCTTGCAGCTGCCGTCTTATACCTGTGAAGTCTGGGTTTAGTTTCTAAGGAGGAGCAAAAGGAATCTCCACTGAATGGCACCAAGCATAGCTCAGATTGAAAGAACTCTGGTTGAAAAATCAGCCAGTAAGACAAAAATTTCCCACCTGTATCACCCCAGTCTTCTCTTCTCACTTGGTTCCCAGAGCCGTGCCAATCATGCATCAAGCTTTGAGGTGGTAGATTGGAAGAGTCCTCCCTGGACAAGCTGACTGACCTACAAGAAGGATGTAAAGATGCTGAGATGGGGAAGCCCCAAGAAAGCACCCCTGCCTGTGTACCTTGCAATGAAGGCGGTGGCCAGCGAGCCTCATTCTGGACAGTGAGGTTTCAGACAGTTTCTTAGTGTCTCACGTGTAAATGCAGCAGGTGGATTATGTTTCTCAGACATTAGAGGGCAGCATTTAATTTAATCCACAGTTACCAAACTCAAATATAGGAAGAAAAGAACTTGGAGGAAGCAGAGATTCTTCTTCTCAAAAAGGATCATCATTGTTATCCTCAGAGAGTTACAAGTCCTCATCCCTAAAATAAGAAGATGCTTGAGAATTGGAAATTAGAAGTATAATATCCACAGTGAAAAACTTGGCAGAATATGAGAATGTAACATGAAGGATGGGTGGGGAGATAAGACAATGGGAAATAGGAAAAAGAAAAAAAGCAAGAAAATTGAAGGACTAGTCTTAAAATTTCAACATTTGATAATAGTTCTATAAAGAGTAAGGAGGCAAATAGAGGGAGGTAATGAGGAAAAAAAAATCCAAGAAAAGTTAAGATTGTACATTTGAAGTGTCTAGCCCCATGAATGAAAACTTTTTCATAACAAGATGTCATTGTGAAATTCTGGAATGCTGTGTAGTAAGTCCTATCGGTTTTCAGAGAGAAAAAAAGGTTTCATAGGGCTGGCCAAATAGCTCAGTTGGTTAAAGCGCCTGCAGACAGACTCAGGCTGGAGGTTCAATCCCAGGGCCTGCCATGCCAACCCAGTCTCTGGGGCTCACTGAGATGGCAATTGAGACTGGGTGTGGTGGTGCACGCCTGTAATCCCAGCACTTGGGAGGCTATAAACAGGAGAATCACTATGAGTTCGATCTAGTAGTGAGACCCTGAACACCCCATAGACCCTTCCCTAAAATACAAAAAAAAAAAAAAAAAGGAATCATAATGGCATCCATTTTGTCAACAGTAGTACTTTTGAGAACTGTCTTCAAAATTTTGAGGAAACATGAATGATTCGGTGGTAGTGGTGGACCGAGCCCTGGGCTTCTGCACTGTAGTTTTAGCTTTTTATTTTTTAATGTAAATTTAAATATGAGGTTAGAATATAAACTTTTTAATCACCAAAAACCTTCTAGGCTTCTCTACCTTAGAGTTCCTTCAGGATGCAGTCCTCGAATATGAAGAGAAAAAGAGGCAGAAGCAGGGCTCTGGTCCCCGTGGGAGGAGTGTTGTGGGCTTTCCCTGTGCGCATGCCCAGGAGTCTGAGGAGTGCTCAGAGGCCCTAGAAGATGTTCTGGAGGGTGCGGCTGCTGAAATGCCTGCTGTGCTTTAGCCGTGAGAGGAGGCAGGCATATATGGGGATGACTCAGAATTTGACTTGGTAATAAGTACATAGAAAACCTAAGCAAAGGGAAAAACTGGATAATCACTGACTTTTAAAAATTCCAGTTACAACTGGGAGAGCAAAATATACTTGAAAGGAAGGTAAATTATATATTTGGTGGTTTAGCAATGAGTAGCATTTATATCATCAAAATGATATCACAGAAGCTTTTTAAATATTTTTTTATTGAAATATAATAAGCATTCATCTCTAAATTCTGATCTGACAAAGTAATCAGAAAAGCAGAAGGGCTGAGGGGTGGAAGTGTGCTGTTTTGAGGCTAATGGGAACGGGATGGGAATAAAAGCTGATGGTTTGTCTTCCTTAGAGGGAAGGCAGAGACAGTGCAGCTGATTGAAAATTTGAGTTGCAGATTAAGAGGAGCACTGTAAACGTGTTTCTCAGTCTTGTGGAAGGAAACAACAAAGGATATGTTAAAGGGAGGGAACAGGGCAGGGGATGCTAGGGGGATTACCAGTTTTAGTAAAGAATCTTACGGCATTTGTGACTCTTGAAACTAAATAACTGACTGAAATAAAAAATAATGTGTAGTTATTTATGACATTTTTTGACAGCAGTAAGCTTATTTAAAAAGTAGGATAATTTATGTCTGTAGTATATTCATTATCATTTAATGAAATTCAGTATGTTTTAATTGAGATGCTGAAAAACTACATACTTCACATATAGAAAACTGGTTTGTTTAAAAGCATTATTGAGGTCAGGAAAAGCATGCTAAGTAGAATGGTGTTGTTAGTACAAGATACAGCAAAAGTGAAAATGTAAGAAAAATGCAATGACCACTTCACAGCGATATGACGTGAAGCACACGTGTGTGCTATCATTTTCCTAATACAGTATTGGGTCCTGATAATTGTTTATGCATGCTATTTTACTATATTGGGTTATGTCTTTTGTAATAACTGAATTTTTCGTGTCATTTACGTATTGCTTCAAAGGAGGAGAATGAGATGGAGACATTCGGTGCAATGGTAACACATTAAGTTAGCTCTTTTGTAGTTGATTATTGATGTTATGTTTGATCAGGAGCTTTAGAAATATAAGTGCTGCAAAGCAGCAAGTTTATTTAAATGTTCTCTTGAAAATCATAGTGTTCTGCTGTATTGAGAAATCTGCTTTGGTTGAATTTTAAGTTATGTTTTTGAAAAAAATAGTTAAAACTGTAATTATTTTTCTTTTTGTCTGCTATTCTTTACATGTACAACTTTTTATCAGTTATTTACCAATTAATGATACTTGAAAAAAATAAGCCCAATTATATATTAAGCATATTTTCTTTATTGTTCATAAGCAAGGATTCTGATACCCTTTTTGCTGTTTTTCCGCAGTTTGTGCTAGTTCTTTGTAATTCAATCGGCACACCCTTGGATCCCAAGTACATTGATATTGGTAAGCAAATGCTGATATTTATTTCCTACCCAATCAGGTTTCATTTGCAACACTAATTAAAAAAAAAAGTAACAATAGTATCAGTTAGAATGGTGTCCTCTAAGGTGAGGTTGACTATGATTTCCTGGTTGTCAGACCTAGTGCCAGTTTATATCTGTTTTCATGGTAGAATTATTAATGCAACATTTCATTCTCAGGAGCATTATATATTTATATTAATTTATAATATCATAAACTATAAGGTTGCTATATCTGAAATCCATAATAATTTCATAACTCATTGCCATCATTTGCTTTAAATGGAAAATACAGTTGTGTGGGAATTGGTGTGCAGCGTAATGATTAGTAGGTAGTAAACAGGATTATAGAAAGAATTTTGCTATTAAACTACTTTTTATTATTAATAAACTGCTTATAAATACCTCTCTTCCATAGAACTACATTAGTTGCTTGTAAAAGGGAGTTTACCCTTTCTAGTGTTATTTTTAAAAAATAAAACTAGCCTACTAATAGAGATGACTTTAAAAAATTCTCTGCTTTTCCTTTTCAGAGGACATTTGTTGGTTTAGTTTTTACCTTTCCCTCTATCCAATAGGGGGTGAAAGTCACCCACTACAAAAACTCCAGATCTTATTCTGAGGAGTTTGTTAGAAATCATCAACAAATGCTCTGTGGCCATTTCACTGTGACTTCCAAACATGATAGTTTTTTTAAAAGTACATGGTGTTGTATTGGATATGGAATGATAAAAACTACTTGATCTAAAAACTTGAAATCCTATTGAACTTTATATCCTGAGAACTAGTTATACTGTTTTTTGTTTTTTTTTTTTTATCAGATTAGATATTTAGTCTTTAATAATGTTAATGTTGCCATCTAAAGGTTTGAATTTTGCTAAGCTCTTGGGGTGATTCAAATGCAAGAATATTTAGTGGCCCCAAACATTTATATTAAAAGAAAAAAAGATTTATATGCCACATGTTTAGTTTTAGTGTCTTCATAGCTTGGTCACTTTGAGGTATTGATTGATGTTCATTATTGCATATCTATGTGCATGTTTAATACATATATTTTACTGTTCCTTATTAAAAGGCTTAGCTTCAAATTGTCATAAGACATGACATAAGAACCTTGTCATAAGGGGTAAATTCTGTCAATCTTTAGATCTTTTTCTATTAATATCAGTGTTTTAAGATATAGTCATATGCTAGAATTAACTTCAAAATAAGTTTTATGACAGGTAGACCAGTTTTTAAATAAAGCTAAATGTAAATCCCCCCTCTTTATAAAATGGTAAATACTTGAGGGCATGTTTATATGTGTTTTTGAGTCTCAGAATTGTTTTTGCAGTTTTGCCGGCTGAAAGTTGAACAAACAGTTCTTTCATTGACGTGCTGCAAATATAACCAAAGACTCAGCATTTTGTTTCATGCATATCCTGTTTCTTTTTAAAGTTTCTTTGCCAGATTTTCGTGAGGACTAGAGACTAAACAGTAATGAAAAACATGTGTGGCTGGTACTATTCTAGAGTGTGTTTTTTTGTTTTGCCATCTGCTTTCCCTCTTGACAGTCTGTGTTGAGGCTTTCAAAAGAACCTTGCACATCCTTGTGGAGTGTGGCTGGTGGGGTCTCTTGTGGTCCCTGGGTAGGATTTGTGATGCCCTCTTTTGTTGCTCTCCATGGACCCTCAGGGTACCTTTGGTATTCTGGTACTCAAAGTACTTCTTACTGTGGACTATATATAATTACTGATTTTCTTTTGATCTTCCCCTGTAGACTTTGAATTTTTAAAAGTCTGTGTCTAGTTACTAATTTTTATATTCCCAATACCCAGTACTGTGATTGGCCCATAGTAAACATTTATTGGATTTATGGAAAATATTTATTTTCTATCCTGTGCAAAGTAGGAAATGAAAATTTAGGGATGGGAAGGGGATACGTTGCTCGGTAGTAGAGCCTAGAGGGGTGATGGCAAACCCTTTAGAAATGATGGCCCAAAGTGCAACTCCAAAACTATTTATTTATTGCACAGAACCAACACTGCAGTTCAAACTGAATGCCCTGCTGCTGGGCAGTGCTGGGGCAACTTGGCTCGCGTGCCAACAGAGGGGCTCTGTGTGCTCACTGCAGCACATGTGCCATAGGGCCACCACCACCGGCCTAGAGCATGCAAGGCCTCAGCACCTGAAAAAGTGGTTATTTATTTAGCAAACCACCAACAAGTGTAGGGGTCACTGGAAGTCATAAGAAATTATGGCACTTCTTACAGAACGCCCCAGCAAGTAATCAGTCTGATCCAGTCAGCCAGTTGAACAGTGGCTCAGAACTCCCCTGCTGTGTACCAGGACTGCACAAGGTGCTGAGGTGCTCATGGGAACGTGTAGTTAGAGAGGTTAAATTTGGTGTGCACTGTGAGGGGTCAGTGTTTCTTCATGAGGTGTTCCAGAAAGAAGGCCATGTTTCCAGGGGACAAGGCTGGAAAAGTGGTCAGAGGGCCCAGTGGCTTGGGCCTCAGCACAGGCCAGCACACAGGCTACCTTCTCCTGCTGGTCTTTGTCACATGCTTTCAGTTTTCCATGTTCCAGAGAAGGATAATTTCATGAGAACATTTTAGTGGACTTTGAGTTTACCAGCTCTTTTTAAAGGGCTGAGAAACAATTAGGTATTGAGGAGGGGGAATACCACAGATGTAGGCATTTATTTCAGGCCTCAGCATTAAAATGTTACAAGCAGGTTTTACTTGCATGTGGATTCCTAAAATGTTTCAAATTATTTTACGTGTAGCCATGGGTAGTAACTTAATACTTATGAATGTTATAAAGTCCAATTAATGGAAGTATAATTATTTAAATGACTTTTAACCAATTTTTGTAGATACCTCAAATTCTTTTTAGATATTGTACAGTTGAGTGTGTATAAGGTGCTTTTATCCAGGTGGTGAGCTTTTCTTTAAAAGTTTTCATAAGATTTGGTCTTCTTTTTGCTTGATTGGTTGGGTAGAATGAATCTTTTACTAAAGATCTATCAAAATTTATATAGATGGCCTTATGTACCCATGTGAATTTACTGAAATTACTATTATCTTGATTGAAAAGAACATGCATTTCAAATTTTGTTTTTTGTATTGGGTGGAGAATTTTCCTAGGGATTATATCACAGAACCTATATAGGTCATAACTGCAAAGTAGAAGCAATAAGAACAACCAAGCTAATACATGTTCTTCTAAACCCTTCATAAGGGACAGCGTGCAGCAGGGTCAGGAGCACTGACTTGAGCCAGGGGACCTGGCTTTAATGGTTCAGTCTCTTCCTCTATGGAGATAATACAGTAGTGCTTACCTTATAGAGTGGGTGTAAGTTGATTTAAATACCCTACAGTATTTAGAAGAATTCATGGCATAGATTTCAAAAAAATTAGTTAATATTCAGTGCTGAGGAGGCTGAAAACAGGAGGATCACTATGAATCTGAGCTGTGTAGTGAGACCCTGTATCAAATACATAATTGAAAAAAAAGAAAAATTAGTTAATATTGTCTTTTTCAGTTACTCAGAACTGCCAGGCACTATGTTGTGCTTTGTATTTATTTTCTTCTTTAAACCTTAAATGACTCTATAGGCTTAGAATTATCATGATCTTCAGTTTATAATTAATCGAGCTCAGAGATGGCCTGATTGCTTTTCTCATGGTTGAGACAAAACGCCTGATCCCCAAAGTTAAAGGAGTAAAGAGTTTTTGTAGAGGTCTCAGTTGATGTTTGGCTGTCTCCAAGGCAGGGTGGCATGGCCCAGGACATCACAAAAGAGAGAAAAACAAAAATGAAACAAAACAAAAACAACAGTGCTTGGTGTGGAGGACAGGAAGCAGGAGGCAGCAAGCGCAAGTGACAGCAGCTGCTCTTTCTCTGGCCCTTGCATCATATCTGGCTGCATACCCTTAGGGCAGGTAGCGCTCAAAATCAAACCCATTGTGCACACCCAGGATCTGCCAAACCAATCAGTGGACTGGTTTAGTAAACACACACCCTTGGTCCCAGTTTTACAAATCCCAGATCCAGCCACTCCTGAGGCCCCCCCCCCCCCCCCGCCTATGCTCACAAGCCATAACAAGAGAGAACAAGTCATTTATCTACTGTCTCAGTTACCAAGTGCCTGTAATTTGAATCCAGAAATCTCACATTGCACTACTAAGTTTTAACTTTGAATTAGTCAGACTAACAATAAACTCTTATGACCATTAAGGTTGTATCAAAAAGAAATGAGGGTCATTTATAATTTAGTTAAACACTGGTTGGAAAAGTTCTATATATCCTTAAAGAAAACTATACTTAATTAAAAAACAATAAATGTTCAAAGATTTACTTCATATCCAGCTAAGAGCATGATAATAACCAATATGAGAATATCCATGGTGGAACTTGCTAACTGTGTAGTAAATATTTCAAGGTTTTGTAAAGTGAGGGTCAGGGAAGGTAGAGTCTGAGCTGGACGTGAGCGCCCCCTGGAGGCCTGGTTGACCTTCCCACTCCTGGCTTTTTCTCCCCACAGGAAATGCTTCATGCTCCCTCTAGGGGTCATTACTAGTACACTTTTGAATAGAAAGTCCTAACAACTATAATGAAAATAATTTGTAAAAAGTAAATATGACTCAGTTATACTGGATTATTTTGTCTATAATATGACTGAATTTAAATTTTAGAATTGTTAACCTATTCAGTCAACATCATGCCATCAGTCTTCTCTCTTAATTCTCTCTTCAATTTCTCTTACTGCCTTAAGTTCTTTATTTGGACAGTGCAAGAGCTCTCTAAATAGATACTCTTGTTAACATTGTACCTTTATTCGAGATACATTAATTATTGCTTTATATGGTATTTATAAGTAGAGAAATTAAGCTTTATACTGTTTTAATTAAATTTAGAAAACAGGGACTAAAATGACTTTTTATGGAAGAGTAATTCAGCTTTTATATATTTCTTGCATGTGGTTAGGTTTTATTGCTTGTTTATTTTTGTTTTTTCCTTGTATTTTGTGATTGTGTGCACAGTTAATCTTTATTGGATTTGATGAGATTTTTTTTTCATTAAAGGGTACAGAGTATTAGCTCAATTAAATGTTTTCTAAGAAATGGAATAGATGAAACTATTTGCATAGACTATTTCCTAAATCAGGAAGGAACTTAAGACATTTTTTCTAATTTACAGTAGAATATAAGACATGTGAAGTGAGGGGAAGGCATAAATTTATTTAAAAAATGAAAATTTCAAAAAAAGATAATAAGAAAGGGACTGGACGGCAGAACTTGGTGCACAGCAGCTTGCTGTGTGACAGGGTGCAGGAACTTGGCACAGAGCAGCTTGGTACAAGACCTGGTGGACTAAGCTAGTAAAAGGCAGCTTGGAGAGTGGCCCAGTGTGTGGAACTCGGCTGAGTTGCTTGGTGTGTCACTGGACAGGACGAATTCAGTGGTGATGTCCTGGAAAGAGGGGATGAGGCCTGCGGCTGGGCCCAGTGACCTGAGGCATCCTGGTGGGCCCAGTGCAGCCCAGAACGAGGCCCTGATGTACGGGAAGAGCCTCGTAGCACGGAGGGGGTAGGAGATAGCTTAGATGAGCTACTCTGCCTGGAAGATTTGAGAGCAGGGAGCAGTGCCAAGTGAAAATAAATACTATAGTCTCTCAATAGAGAAGGCAGAATCTTGGGACACAACAGAACAAGAATCTCTGACACAGAAGAAATACCTAAAGAACAGACTCTTTACAGAGAGGTTCTGATTCCAGAGATACAGTTTCATATAATTAAACTTTAAGAAAAAAAAAAAAAGTAGCACAGATCAAAGCAAAGCGTTTTCTAGGAAGTATAAAAAGATAAAATGAGGGAGCAAAATGGAATCTCAAGCTCTGAGCCCAGAACAAATAAGACACAAGCATAGAAGAAATTGGAAGTCACACACCTGAAATCCCTGAAATAATAGAAACTTAATGTACACACACAACTGCTTAAGGGTATAGAGGAAATCAGATCACAAATACTCTCTCAGGTAAAACAGGAAATGATAACTATAATGAAAGAATTCATACTGATAAAAAATAACAGGAAAATAGAAAAATTATGGAAACCTTGAATGAACAATATAGGAAAGAAGCAAAATGCATGAAGCAGGTTTAAAAAGATATACAGTAAATTAAAAACTCCATTAAAAGTTGGTAAAACTGTTTGAATGAAAGTGAGGATAGACTTTCAGACCTTGAAGAAAGACACTGTTGCATCTAGTGAAAAGATAAGAAAGATCGCTTAAAAACAACAAGGATCCAGGAAATAATTTAACAGCTTCAAGATGATGGAAAGGTGAACAACATAGGACTAATAGTCATCAATGAGAAAGAAGGAGATTACACAAACAACATAAAAGGATATGGGCAGAAGTAATAGCAGAAAACTTCCCAAATAGGGGAAAACAATCTGACATGTAGATAGATAGGCATAATAGAGCTCCAAATAATATAAACCCAATTAAAACACTGAGACATATAATAATGAAGACCCCAGGGATTCAGCATAAGAACAGCATACTAAAAGCTTAGAGAAAAGAAGCAAATCACATTTAAAGGGAAACCCATTAGAATAACTGATGCAGATTTCTTAGTGCAAACCATCAAGTCAAGAAGAGCACAAAGAAAAGTATTTCAAGTATTTCAAGAAAAGAAATTCCAACCCAGACTAACATAGTCTGCAAAACTCTCAAGTTTAATGGAGAAGTAAAATACTTACATGATAAAGAACAACTAAAGAAATTCATGACTACCAAATCTACACAGAATACTAAAAGATGTTCTACAAAGGGATCAAGGGCTGGCCAGATAGCTCAGAGGGTTAAAGTGCCTGCTTAGGCAGATGCAGGGACTAGTGTTCAATCCCTGGAGTGCCGGCCTTGACTCCAGGGTGTGCTGAGACAGCAGTTAAAGACAGTGTGGTGATATGTGCCTCTAATCCCAGTGCTTGGGAGGCAGAAAAACAGGAGGATCAGTAAGAGTCTGATCAGTGTAGTGAGAACCTGTAGATCCTGTACTAAATGCATTTAAAAAAAATAGGGGATCAAAATGATCACAAGTACAAGAATGACAACAGAAAGAACCAACCAAACAGGACGAACGGTTAAGCATTGAGAGTAGTAGGGGACCAAAATCAGAAAATTAACATGACAAACCTAAGCCAATACATAACAATTATAACCGTCAATGTAAATGGACTCAGTTCATCAATTAAAAGAAAATTAAAAAACAAAATCCATTATGCTGTATACAGGAAACAGTTTAACCCAAAAAGAAATTCGTAGGCTAAGAGTCAAAGGATAGAAAACAATACTGCATGCTCCAGGAGATCAGAAAAATTATGAGGGAAAACTGAAAGCTTTTACTCTAAAGTTAAGACAAGGATGTCCACTATCACCACTCCTGTTCAATATAGTCTGGAATCTTTAGGCTAGAGCCATTAGACAAAGAAATAAAAGGAATAAGAACAGGTAAAGAAAAAATTAAACTAATATTGTTTGCAGATGACATGCTTGGAAGACCCACAAAACTCCACCAAGAAGCTCCTAGACTTAATAGACAAATTCAGCAACACAGCAGGATATAGAGTCAGTAACCAAAAATCAATAACATTCTTTTACACAGAATAATGCACACACTGAGAGAGAAATTAGAAAAACAATACCCTTCATAATAGCATATAAAAATGAAATACTTAGGAATTAATGTAACAAAGGAAGTAAAAGATTTATACAGTGAAAATTAGAATGTTCTGAAAAAAGAGATAAAAGAGAATTTCAGAAAATGGAGAGATATTCCTTGCTTCTTAATAAGAAAAACCAACATTTTGAAAATGGCCATACTCCCAAAATAGTTACATGTATTTAATGCAGTCCCTATTAAAATACCATCAACGTACCTCATAGATGTAGAGGAAACATTTCTAAAATTTATTTGGAACCAGAGAAAACCTAGAATAGCAAAAGCAATCCTGGGTAACAAAGGCAAGGCAGTAGGCATTGTAACTCGTGACTTGAAACTATACTACAAAACTATTGTGATAAAATCAGCATGGTACTGGCAAAAAAAAAAAAAGACCCAAGGATCAATGGAAGATGAAGATGCACTACAAACACACTCAGCTACCTTATCTTGGACAAAAGTGCCAAATTTGTTCTTTGGATGACAGATAGCTTCTTTAGCAAATGGTGCTTGAAAAATTGTCTCTCTACATGCTGAAAATTAAAACTAGACCCAGTTCTGTCACCATGCACTAAACTAAAGTGAAAATGGATTAAAGATCTAAACATTAAAGCAGAAATGCTAAATCTCCTGGAAGAAAAAGTAGGTGGAAATCTTGAAGCTTTAGGGGTAGTGTTTCTGTTTTAATGTCATTTGAGAGATGCAAATTAAAACAACATTGAGATACCATCTTACTCCTGGAAGTATGGCTGTCATAAAGAAATCAATGAATAACAAATGCTGGAGAGGCTGTGGGGAAAAAGGAACCCTTCTCTACTGCTGGTCGGGATATAAACTGGTACAACCACTTTGGAAATCAGTGTGGAGACTCCTTAAAACACTAGGACTGGAAATCCCATTCAACCCAGCTATTCCCTTTCTGAGTATTTTTCCCAGAAGAATTGAAAACATCATACCATAGTGATATATGTGCACCCTTATTTGTAACAGCACAGTTTGTCATAGCCAAATCTTGGAAACAAACAAAATGTCCATAACCTGAGGAATGAATGAAAAAGATGTAGTGTGTCTATACAATGGAGTATTACTCAGCTATAATTAAAGACAGACTTGAGACCTTTATAGGCAAGTGGATACAACTAGAGTATACTTCTAAGTGAAAAAAATCAGACCCACATGTATAAGGATTGTATTGTCTGCCTAGGGTGAGAACCTGAAAGAATAAGTAAAACACCAAAAATCATAATGAGATACAGTAAAATGGAAAGATACTGAGCATAAGGATTAAACAACGAAGATGAGGGAAAGGAGAAAATATAGGAAAAAATGAAGGGGGAAATCATGTATATCTGTAGGACAGCTGAGATAATTACACTAATAATTTCTGCCATTTTGAAAATAGCAGTTAATGTTTAGGATTTTCATTTTGACTAATTTTATGCTGATATCTGCAATCTAAGCAAGTACATTGAGGACAGCAACTTTTCATCTTGGTCTTCTAAATGAGTACCATTACTAATGTTTTAAAATAAATAATGTCTTTTAAAATAAATTTACAAAAATAAAGAAGACAAGAAAAATAAGGTTTATTGAAAGTAAACATTATTCAGTTTTTTGGTCTAATTTTGCGTAACTATATCTGTTAATCTGAGCAACAGATCTGACTATAAAAATAGGTAATATATAATCATTGTTAATTTGCTATTCTTAGTGTGAAAATCTGTAACATATGCATTGTTGTATGTTTCCATGTTTCTGTCCTTACATCTGCTATTTGTTTTTGCTTTTGTTTATACTTTTCAAAACAAAGATAATAAGGGATTAACACGAGCCGGGCGTGGTGGCACAGGCCTGTAATCCCAGCACTTGGGAGGCTGAGGCAGGAGGATTGTTGTGAGTTCGAGACCAGCCTGAGCTACAAAGTGAGCTTAAGGCCAGCCTGAACTGCATAGTGAGACCCTGTCTCAAAAAAGACAAAAAAAAAAAAAAAGGGATTAACAATGGTCAATACATTGCATATTGCTGTCTTTAACTTAGTCACTCAGAGTATAAGATATAGGCATTTAATTTTCTATATTAGCACAAGCCTTTCTTTTGAATGAACTAAGAAATTAGTAGTATAACCGTCCGTCCGTCCGTCCGTCCGTCCGTCCGTCCGTCCGTCCGTCCGTCCGTCCGTCCGTCCGTCTATCTATCTATCTATCTATCTATCTATCTATCTATCTATCTATCTATCTATCTATCTATCTATCTATATTTCCTTGTTTCTTTTTTCTGGAATGAATAAATCCTGAATTAAGTCATAACTGGTAGTAGGGGAGGAGAGGTATACAGTTCATCATTTGAGAGCATATGGGTTGTTTCTGCTTTCTGGACATTGTAAATACTACTGGATATTGTAATGTATGTATGTGAGTTTTTATGTGGACATATGTTTTAATTTCTCTTTAATATGCAGGAATAAACTTTCTAGGTAGTATAGTAACTGTATCATTTTGAGGAACTATGGAATTGTTTCTCAGTGTGGGTTTTACATTTCCACCATTTCTTCTCACCATTGTCAACACATGTAATTGACTTTTGACTCTTAGCCACTTTTCTGGTGGTCACGTGATAACTCATGGTTTTCACTCTTATATTTAATGATGTTGTCTTTTCATCTGGTTAATGGCCTTTAAAAAAATCTTAATTGGAGAATTGTACCTAGATTCCTTTCCTTGGAAATTCACTTGTTAATTGGGCTATTAAAATTTTTTATTAGTGTATATTTGCAATACCTAGGAATGCATTTACAGTGGGGAGTGTTGGTGTGGATCATATCACATGACAATCCTTTTGCTTCCCCTGCTTCTCTCCTTCCTACCCTCCCTCTTCATTGCTAGATCCCATCCTGACTAAAACACCAACCACCCCCTAGTTCAAAAGTCTTGAAGGTGGGCACCTAAGATTTCTTTTAAGTGTTCTGCAATTAAACCATTTGGTGTTAATATTTTTATGGTCCTACTAACTTGATTATTTTCTAATTGGAGAGACCATATATGGATATGTTGAGACTATAGGTGTTCTGCATTTCTATAAAATGAGGGGTTGGGCTTAGGGATTACCAAAGTGCTTTGTAACATATTCTGTGATTCTGCATGACTGTAACTTAGTTGTCTTTATGTTGTTTTTAATAGCACCACTATTTGTTACAATGACCAAAACCCATGTGATAGCAGCTTCAAAGGAAGCATTGTATATCTGGCAGTACCGTGTTGCAAAGAAACTGACAGCGTTGGAGATCAATCAGATCACACGATCTCGGAAAGAAGGGAGAGAAAGGTATCTTCTCTGAAATATCTATCTCTAATATTTTAATCACATCAGATTGAAATTAGGCATAGTTGACAATAAATTGTCATGCGAGAGGAATGTGAATTTCTTTGATCAGTAGAAATATCCATTTATTTGAATATATTTTAAATCAGTGTTTAAATTTCCCACAATTGAAGGTAGCACTGTCTAATAAAAAGAAGGTGTCTTAGTAAAGCTCTTTCCAGGAGGGCAAGGTGATTCTGGTTCTGATTATCAGAGGAGAAGCAGGTCTCAGACACAGGTAGGGAAAAGGCCTTTAGGTGAGGTGATCTAGGAACTGGATTCCAGGGAGTCTGGTAAGTGGGAGTCAGGATGACTCTGCCATGTGGACAGGTGGGGGCCAGGCAGAAAGGACTGTGGTAGAAAGCCTCAGGTGAAAGTATAATGATGCACTGCGCTTTATAAATTAGTTTGTCTGTGTTGGCAATACTTTGTGTTTGTTGTTTGGTTTTTACCCAAACTTTCAAGTGAAGCATTTGATGGGTGTTTTAACCTAATGAGTTTAGATGAAGACATAGGCCTAATGGTTTGAGTCAAGTTAGAAACTCAGCTTGTTCTTTCAAACCATTATCTACCCTTTTGGGACATGTGGGTTGTTGCTGCTGTTTTTGGAGCAATGCAACCTTCCCTTTTCTTTCCTCCTTCCTTTGTCTTCTCTTAAGACTCACTCATATGTGAATTCACATTGAAGCAGAAAACAACTGTTGGAAAAATTATATCACATTTTCTCAGCAGTGATAGAAGACTTGTCTTAGGTCAGTGTGAGAGCACCACGTGGTGGTCCTGCTGCCACAGAGCTTGCTGTGTGCCAATCCTCAGCAGAGACCCCAGGTCTTCAGGAAAAGGTGGCTCCTAGGGCACAGATGGGGCAAGCAGGCCTCTGCAGAGCATAATCCCTCTAAATCCAGAAGAAAGCAGTTCCTTGTCTTCTTGCCTGGGGAAGCAGATTCTCCTTGCTTCTTAGCTCCTTGATAAGTCCCATCAGTACTCTTGTGATTGCCATTTTACAAAGAGGAAACAGACACAGAAGCCTTCATTATTTGACAAAGGTCTTCAGCTGCTAAGTAGAGATGGGATAAAGCCAACTTTGTCTGATTCAGAAGGGGCTTTTCTTGCTTTATGAGAAGGGCCATATGATCTCTTATCCAGATGCCCATACCCCGAGGCCTCCTGCACTCATTCAAGGTGATTGCATTGGAAAAGCCCTCTATTTGACTTGCTGTGACGAGGAGGGATCTGGTGCCACATGTGTGGGTGAACTGGGAAGGTTTATTTTCTTTGCAGCTCTTCCCTGCTGTCTGCTTCCTGGTTGCTAGTGCTAATCAGCTTTTCCTGTGAGTTCCTCATCAGTGCTGTCCTGGAGCTGGCCAAAAGAACCCTCTTCTGCTTTTAAGTTTCAGTTGTCTGCAGCAGACCACTTTGCTTTCTGGGAGCTTCCTGTTCATATCTTTGACCTTTCTTCTGTGGTGACTGAGTAGGACTAGACATGTTTCATAGAATTATATAGAATAGAGAAATGTGTACCAATTTAGATGTATCACATCTTTTTGCAATTACATGCATTTCTATTAGACCTAGTGTTTGCTCTATTACATCAATGGGAGTGTAGTTACAATTTCAAATTAACAATTATAAAATTCATCATATTTAAAAATAGAAATGGCAGGGTTTTCCCGTGATTATTTTACAGCTACAATATTTTAAAGTTCTTGGGTGTGACAAACTGTGCTTACATGCTTAAATCTTCATTTTATTTGCTTCTCTGAAATGCTGGAGAAGGGGGATTGTTATCCTTATTTTACAAAAGGAAAAGTTGAGGGTCAGAGAAGTTAGCTTACCCAAGGCTTTGGAGTTATTGGCTATCTAGAATATTATTTAGCAAATCTTTTTTTTTACATTTTGTTGTTGTTGTTTTATTTTAGTACAGGGTCTCACTATGCAGTTTAGACTCATAGTGATCCTCCTGTCCCAGCCTCGCCAGCACTGCAATTAAGGCATGCACCACCACTCCAGGTTTTGGTGATCAGCTTGGTGTGAGGCCAACATGGCATGCAGTGCCAGGCATTGAACCCGAGTCCTGGAGTTTGCTAGTCAGGTGCTTAGAGCGCTGAGCTATCTCCTTGGCCCTATTATAGCAGTTCTTTAAAAACTTTCATTCATTTTCATAATTCTGCAGAATTATATGGAGTACTGGACAGTGTAGCCCTGTGGGAGGGATTGGCCACCTCCCTCCTGCGCACACACCCCCAGGGAGTTTGTGTGTAGTCCGCTGCAGCTGCTGTGCTGCCATTGAGTGTAAGCATTATAGCAAATGATGTGGAGAGGCACAGCGTTCCAATGCAGGAGGGGTAGCAATATCTTCTCTGCTTCTATCCGTTAGAGCTGCCCAAGTCCATAGAAGTTTTATTATTAAACATGGTGACATAAGGGAAATAATGGAAAAACAACAGGGAACGTCCATGTAGAAGAAGTGACTCCTGACTCATAAGAGTAAGTTAAACCATCTGTCTCAGCTAATGACTTTCACTGGGAATATGTGTTCACAGCTTGAGCTGGGGCACAACTTTCGCAAACGGGTCAGTTAAATTACTAGTAAATACTTGTTTCTACCTTTGTGAGATTCATCTGTATCAGCAACTGCTTAAAATAATCAGTATTTTTTTTTAATTAAATAACAGTATTGGTTGGAGTTATTCAACATTGTGATTGTTTTAAAGATTATGAAATAGCATAAGTCTTCAAAACTTTTTTAAAATTTTACTTATTTTTTATTAATTGTATTGAGAAACAAATAGCAATGAGACAGTTTCAAAACCAATTAGTAGGACAGTTTTAATTAATTAATACATTGAATATTGTTGTCCTTGTAGTGGTTATTCATAGTTCAAGATGTAGACATGATATCCTGTCCAAACACTATTAGTACAAATCTTTCTTCTCATTGAATTAAAAGAAAGTAACTGTATGTCTATATTATTTTGTATATACAGATACAAAATGGTCCTTCATTTATATCCCCTTTTTTTGTTTAGTTTTGTCAGAGATGAGTATTCCATTGCCATTTAAATATTGTAGGTGCATGAATTCAGCAAAATAATCCAATATAGTCCAGTGGTCCATAATAGTAGTGGGTTATCTGTAGGACTGGCAATGTCAGAAGTTGTTGACTTGAGCCTTTTACAGCTCAGCATATTAATATGGCCGTGACTCATCCACATGGCTGACACTGACAAAGGATCTACAAACTGTGGCACAGGGTTTCAGAGTAAATCCTGAGGGGATTTGACTGACTTTGGCAGATACAGAAGTTACATTTCTTGTTATATAGGTCTTGCTTTATCTTGGTCTTAACTATCCAGCAGGAAAGTATAAAAACAAGGTATGAAAAAATTAAAATATTTTCAAAGTTCTGCTTTATATTCTTTTTAACAGAATTTACCATGTTGATGATACTCCTTCTGGATCAGTGGATGGGGTTCCTGATTATAGCAAAGCTATTCAAGTAGGTAATTTTATTTTTGCTAGCAAATGTTAATATCTGTATATTTGAAAATATTATAATTTTATTTTGAGGCTTGAGAAAAAATATTTCTTGTGAATAGGATATTACTTTAGCAATTCTTTAAATTTTTCAATTCTGAAAATACTTGTTTTTAAATCTGAGAACGTCTCTAAATAAAGGTGATAAGTAATCAGTAGGCTTCTACTTAGAAAGGTTGTTATCTACAATACTAGGGAACCTATTTCTTCCTCCTTTTCCTGTCTCTTGTCCCTTACCATCTGTCTGCCTATTTGTTGACTGCTCAACAGATCTACTGGCCATACGCTGGTGTGTTACCTCTGGTATATTAGTGAATATTCTCATAGATAACATACAAGTATAATATCTTAAATCCCTTGTGTGTGTCAAACTGCCTACATGCTTTAAAATGTCATTCATTCACTGAAGCAAAAGCAAATGTCATTACTAGTATTTTAGTAAGCAGTTCTTTGGTATGATTTTTGTTATAGTATTTAAAATAGCACTGGTTATTGGTAAAGCTCTTTCATACCCAGTTTCTTATCTGATGCTTTTTCATACCCAGTTTCTTATCTGATACCCAGCCTGGTGTCTCCTTTCTCTTACAGATTACAATACAGGGTCAAGTTCATTAATGAACTTCAGATCACAAAGCAGTTGATTAAGTAGCAAGACGAGGATCCAAGTTTACATGTTTTCATTGTAGACTCCATGAGCTATCTGCTAGAATATGCAAAGGCCCCTCTATCATCTCCTGTCTGTATTGTATTGAGATTAAAATTTTAGGAAAATTAAATCTGATTTCATCATCAATCTTTTCCCCTATTCTCACACAAGATCTGCTCTATCTTAAAAATGATAGCTGAAGTCTCCATTGTTAACTGCATATCTTCCTGTCTACTGCTTTTTCCTATTCTCCTGAAACAACATTCTGTATCTTCTTCCCCTCACCATTTATTCCACTTTTACACCATTGCATTCTGGTTTCCAGTTCCCTTGACTTGCCATATCTGGTAGAAACTTTTCTTTATATTCTATGTTTCTAGGTGAAACTGTTTTCAACTGTACTTTTCTGCCTGACTTTCTGCCTAGCTGGGCTTTCCACTTTAGTCTTCTTAGTCAAGGGCACATCTCCACATCTCTGATTGGATGGTCCCAGCTCCAGTCCTAGGCCATTTGTTTAGTGCTCATATGCTGGCGACGTTCCAAGTTGAGGTTTTTCTAATTTCAGAGTAACATATTTCTTGTCTGGATAACAAGGGAATAGATGATTCCAAAGTGCCCCCAAATACAACCTATCTGAGACTGAACTCATTTTGCTTCTATATATATTATGACTATCTATTAAAAAATAGTGAATCCCGCTGATTCTGTCATGCTGAGTCCTGCTGATTCTGTCTCCTGCATTTCTCAAAGACTCTTACACATGTGGTCCTTGAGTGCTGAGGAACTGAATGTCAATTTTATTTTACCTTAATTATTGGAAATGTATATTTCAGTAGTGCTATGTGAGGAGGGTACTGAACAGCACCAGGAAGTTGATTTGCTTTGTTTTCCCCATTCCTGGTACCAGCACAGTCTTCATCCTCCTGGCCAGTGAGTTCTTATACATCATTATCATGTTACAGATGATCCTGAGCCCTTACAATGATTAACCTCCATGAAATCCTCCGTGGTTTGCAGAGTGCAGACACCCAAGCCTCTCATCTCCCTGCCCTCATCTCTTCAGTGCACAGTCTTCAGATACCAGCTGTGCCAAAAAAACCTTAGTTTCCTGAATGCCCTGGGCTCTTTTCTTTTGATTTTAAAAACATTTTAGTTTGAAATAATTATAAATTCATAGGAAATTATAAGAAGTCTCTTTACTCAGCTTTCCTCCATGATAACATCTTATATAATTGTAATATGATACAATTACATATTATTTACATTGATGTTATTTGGTTAGATGACAGTCTTATTCCTCATTCAGCATCTACTGTTTACATTCCTTTGTGTGTGTGTAGTTTTTTATAATGTTAAAGGAACCTGCTTGTCAGCACCAGCCCCGCCCCCGGCAAACACAAATCTGTTCTCTGGATGCTGAGTTTTGGCATTTTGAGACAGTTTTAGGAATAGAAACATCATCAGAAAGCAAGCACAACCCTAGAGAGCCGTCAGGTGGTGACAGAGTTTTGGTTCTCCTCCTTCTTCTCTTCATTCTCTTTTTCCTTGTCCTTGTCCTTCTCCTTGTCCTTCTTCTCCTCTTCCTCTTCTTCTCCCTCCCCCTTCTCTTCTTCTTCCTCCTCCCACCCTTTCTCCTTCTCCCTCTCCTTCTCCTTTTTCTTTGTTTTAATTTATGTATTTGGTACAGGATCTTACTACACAGCTCAGACTCGTAGTGATCCTCCTGTTTTCAGCCTCCCAGCACTGAGGTTACAGGTGTGTGCCACTATGCCTGGTCTTGTTGGGCCACTCAGTGCACCCAGGTGCAGGGCTGGTGTGGAGTGTGGTGTGGAGTTTGCTCTTCTTAGCATGTGCTGGTCCTTCTGCACTTGCTTCATCTCTCAAAACTAAACTCAGAGTTCTGTCCATCTTGGTGTGAGTTCAATGCCTCCTGCTCTGTTCTCCTATATCCTGTTCATACTTCTTAAGTCATACTCTCATCATTAGGCATCTTCCCTAGTACACTTCTGAATATTCCTCAGGGTAATAAATATTTCTTCTGAATATCTCTAATGATTACTTATGTTCCTTGCATGTAGTTGATGCTCAGTAATTAGGTTTCTCTTAATAAATATATCCTTGACTTTTCCTCCTCATTTATTTTAGGGCACAAGAGATCCTATTTGTGCAATAACTGCATCTGATAAGACATTGATTGTGGTAAGTTGTAAAAAAACTTATTTTTTGGAATAATAATTATTTAAATTACAAAACTATTGTAAAGTAGTGAGTTTTAAGTTTGAATATTATCTTATTGCCGTCCCAAATTTTACTAAATGTAGCATAAAAATTGAAAAATTTTAAAGCTTGCCTTACTTTTTTTTTTTTATTTTATGTATTCGGTACAGTGTCTCACTACGCAGCTTGGACTCCTAGTGACCCTCCTGTTTTCAGCCTCCCCATCACTAGGCTTGCAGGCATATACCACCTTGCCTGGACTCGGTGTCTGGCTTAGTGTGTTTGGGGGTGGGGCTGGCAGGGCACGAGGTACTGGAGATTGAACCCTGGTCCCTGTGCTTGCCAAAGCAGGCTATCTTGCTGGCCCTCACAAATTGCTAAATCATTTGCAAAAATAGCTGTTGATAAAAGCAGTAGAATGGTGACCAGAGAAGATGAAAAAGTAAACACATTTAGCATTTAACAGAGTTGAAGCAACTCTCTAAATGGTTAAAGGATACGTAGTAGATTGTGTGGTAGCAGTAGGACCTGGGATGATTTTTTCCTGATATTTTATATTGAAAAAGTACTTTGGCTCAGCTCCTTTCATAGGACTTTGATTGATGAGGTGATATGTCTGCTAACTGTAAAATAGAGAAGAGCTTGGCAAATTTCTGTTGATTTCTTCAAATAGAGTCAATGGTGTAGTGTCTTTTCCTGAGCTCTGGAATTTGAAAATGTTAATTTTAGAAATATATCTTTACTTTAATACAGAAATGTTGACATTGCATTTGAATTATATAAACAGAGGATTAATAGTACATATTTCCAGTTCTTGGTGTGTTATTTAGCTATTAGCTGATTTTATAGGAGAATTCTTCGCAGCAGTGCACTCTGCAGCATTTCCTCCTTTCTGAAAGGTCCCCCTGAGAACTGTGGTGCAGGAGCACTGCTGGCCTCTTAGAAGAGAGGAGGTACGCCCCTTGCCGGCACAGAGGGCCTGTGACACCACAGCTCTTGCCTGTCTGCTGCACTTGCTGTGGACCCGTGAGCTTTGGTGCTTGCCTAGAGCTGCATAGATATGTGTATCGTTTTACTTTTTAAACATATTTAGCCTAATTCTCAAGGTGTTGCTGCTTTCAGATTATCTTTTTGCTGGCCAGAAACTAGTGTCAGATTGAAGACTACAGGACAAACATCTAGACTTTTAGTTACAGCTGAGTTACAGCTATTTCACGCCATAGTTTTCTATTGATTTTTTTTCATGTGAAATTTGATTCAACCAGTGCTTTGTATTTTAGCTTTTAATATACCCTGAATATTAAACTAGAGAACTATAAGCAACCATATATATTCCTTGTAAGAATGTGTGTATAATAAAGAGCCAGGATTCTGTCTTTTTTTCTGGACTATTACATGAAAAGCATAGTTAATTCAAGAATTTAAAAAATGTTTAAATTAAATTAGAAAATAAACATATAGTTAACATAATTTATTATCTGAGTTGACAACTTATAGGACAGCATTACTTTAGTTTTAAAATTTACTTTAGTTTTAGTTTGTTATCAAATAACAACTACAGGGAGACTTGTAGTTGTTATTTGATAATATTATGGGAAATATGCTTTAGTAATCAAATGTAATTTTCCTAGGGTCGTGAGTCTGGCACCATTCAGAGATACAGCCTTCCTAATGTTGGGTTGATCCAAAAGTACTCTCTTAATTGTCGAGCCTACCAGTTATCCTTGAATTGCAACTCTAGGTAAGCCCAAAAGCTCGCCTCCTGGGGGCTTTAGAATTATTGATTGAGAGTTTGGGATTTCTATAATTGTGGAGACAGATGTGTTTGTTATGAACTTGTCTTAAAGTGCAGTATGGCTTGACTATTCTGTACTTGGTCTTTCTCTACTGGGCTTATGAAATCCTGGTAAGATTTTATCAAAGCTCTTTTCTCTTGTAAGGAAACAAAATGGAGAATAGGCTGTATTTTCAGTGAAATTTATTAAAAAAAATTAAAGTTGTTTCTACCATATTCCAAGTTTCTAATACCAGTATTGAAGAATGGTGATAGATAATCATATTCATGACACTGATGATAATTTCCTAATTCTCCCTTCCCTGATTGTGTCATCGCTAGCCGTCTTGCTATCATAGACATCGCGGGGGTTCTCACTTTCTTTGACTTGGATGCTCGGGTAACAGACAGTACAGGACAGCAAGTAATTGGTGAGCTGTTAAACCTGGAGCGGAAAGATGTCTGGGACATGAAGTGGGCCAAGGACAACCCCGATCTCTTTGCCATGATGGAGAAGACAAGAATGTATGTTTTCAGAAACTTGGATCCTGAGGTAAAAAAAGGAAATGAGTACTAAATATTCATAAATAATGAGCCAAGTAGCAAACTCCTTTGCTTCCTTAAGAGGCTGGATGCATAAATTTGTGAAAGGAAATGGAAGCATTTCTGTAGAGTTGTAAAATATTTGGTCTCAAGTGGGAATAAAGCTCATCTTCTAAGTATTCTTTTCCCTTAAAAGTACTTTTTAGACATTTATTTGCTCATTTTGGGAGATGAAATCATGGTCATTAGGTAGTCTTTTTTTTCCTTCTTTATCAAAGTTCAAAGAAGAAAATCAGTAATCTCATTTACCAAAATATCTTAAAGGAATACAACAAAACTATAGTTTAGAAATTGCCTTTTCCTTTCCCTTGCTTCTGCCTGTGCCTACTCTATTTGGTACTTGGTTTGTCTGACACATATAAATGGACTGTATGATCTATTAACACATGTTCTTCATCTAGACATTCTTAAAATATGCTAGTATGAACTGTGATTAGTCTGTTCTCTCAGGTATCAGGAAATTCCTTTCTCATAAGGTCACATTTTTATTGTCTCATTTTTTTTTTTTTTTCCCAGTTAGGAATCAAACTTAGGACCTTGCCCTTGCCAGACAGGTGATGTGACATGTAGCTGTATCCTTGACCCTATTTTTGTCTTTTTTTTTTTTTTTTTGAGACAGAGTTTCACTCTGCAGTTCAGGTAGGCCTTGAACTTACTTTGTTGCCCATGCTGGCCTGAAACTCATAGTGTCCTCCTGGTATAGACACGTACCATTATACCTGCTCATTTTCATTTTTTAATTTTTGGTTCACATTAGTTAATTTTTATGTTCTGGATTTTTCTGTCACTCTATCAGCTATTCTAGACCAACTGTTAGCTATTATGTTTAAAAAATACAAAATAATTTGAGTAGGAGTCTAATCAAGAGGATAAATCTCTTAAACTATGTTCTAATTGATGATTGGGCTTTTCAATTTGGAATTTTCTATTATACTTCAGCCTCCTTGGGAAGGAATGCCATGCTTAAGTTCTTCAGCAGCCAGAAAGTGTTATGTAGTAATTGTTTGATGGAAAGCTGCTTGCCACTTTAATTACCTAAATTATTTTTACATTTTCTCACTTGAGCCCTTCTTAGGAACTTTGGGAAGCTTAGGAAATAGCCTGATGTAAAGTGCTCAAAAGCTGTTAAAATTTTAAAGAATCACAGGCTCTCTGTGATTCTTAGACTTTGAGGAATGGTTCATAGAAAGACGTGTGTTGCTGCGTCTGACCTGCACACATGGGCCTCCTTCAAGGCTCCCAGGGAAATCTGACCCTTGCTACAAGACAAGTGAGGAAGTCGGAAAGGCTCACATGGTGGCCTTAGTGTGCGAACAGGGTCAGGTTGGAATGTGGCTCATCTGTCATCCTTACCCCCACCCCGTGCTGTAATCTGTGAGCCCATGAAGTGAGTGTGGGTGATACCCGGCATGTCTCGTGTGGGACCGTCCATCAGTGGAAAGTGTTTTCTTACATAGTTCTGACAGAATAGTCCTTATTTTTAAGACACACTATTGTCTTTATTGGAGTTTATTTTCTGATTTGGCAATAGAGTTCAAATTTTGTTAGATTTATAGCTTGATGATTTTTTTTTTTATTGAAGAACAAGTAGCAGTGAGACAGTTCCAAATCAAATCAGTAGGACAGATTCAACAATTTATACATTGCACATTGTTTTCGTATTGGCTTTTTGTTGTACAAGGTGTATACGTGATACTCTATCTACAAACACTATTAGAGCAGATGCCTCTATTTAATGAATTAAGAGAATATAGCTGCATACCTATCTTTTTTTTCCAAAGCTGAATTATACTACAGTTTCAATAACTAATTCTTTTTACACTGTTATCTTCCCAGTGGTTATCTATAGCACAAGAAGCAGACAGGATATCCTGTCCAAACACCATTAGTGCATATATTTCTTCTCATAGAATTACGCCAAAGCACTGTATATGTATCCTAACTGTACTGTTTATACAAACACAGAATGGTTCTTCCCTTTGATGATTTTTTTTACAACCTCCCCACTGTAGATTTTTTTGTAAGCCATGTTGTTCTGTTCTTTTTGCCCATGGAGACTGCCCTCTGTGGTCCTGCTTGTTCTGTTGCTTTGTTGAGCGTTCCTCTAGTGGCTGCTATAAGATCAAATGCTTCAAAACAGAAGTTACTGGGCCTATAAAACTGCAGAATAGTGTGTTCTTTTAGGACATGGTCACTCATAGAATGAGGTCTTGCTTGGCAGTTAGTAACAGTGTATTTTGTCCATAAAAGAATAAATGAGGGCTGGGGAGATAGCTTAGTAGAATAAGTGCTTCCCGGGCAAGCACAAGAGCCTGAATTCAATCCCTGGTTTCACCAAAAAAAAAAAAAAAGAAAGAAAAGACGAGATTGTCATTGTTTTCACGGCATCATGTACAGACTCAAGGATTTGTTAGGAGTGAACAAGGAGTCTGTTCTGTTTCAAGTTTGCTTGTGGTTGCATTATCAACATTACCTTGAGTTCATACTGTTTTCCAAATGGGTTGAAGCTGCTTAGAAAAGGTACCAGTGCTTAATCTTAGGGTAGTGTATAGTAGTAAAGCTTGAAGTACTTTTTTTTGATAAAAATGAATATCCTACATAGTACTTGGATTAGGGTGCCCCGCCTTGTACACCATTAATCCAGAACTTCATTTAAAGCTATATACCTTTAAGTTTTATGTTTAGAGATTATAATATTTTTCATTTTTATATTTAAGGGTTATTTAAAGATATTGTGAGTTTTGGAAAATTGATTAAGATAATTCAAGTAGAAGTTGAATTTTTTTTTTTTTCTTTTTGGGACGTGGTCTATAGGGTCTCACTTTGTAGATTGGACTCATTGTGCTTCACCTGTTTTCAGCCTCCCAAGCACTGGAATCACAGGCACGCACCACCACGCTCACTCTCAGTTGCCACTCAGCATGCCGTGCCAGTGCGGATCAAACCCCGGCAGTGCGCTCTGCCTAAGCAGGTGCTTTAGATTGTCCTCTGAGCTATCTGACCCACCCTTGAATTTTTTATTTTAAAGAGAACAGAAAAATAATAGATAAGACATTAGAAATGATACACAAAAAAAAAAAAGATGATAGGTAGTCAACAGTGGTTAGCATATGGGACCATCATAATACTGAAGTAACAGATAGACATGTAATAGACTCATATACTTACATATAGGCAAATCAAATCTAATGTAGGGACTCTGTCAGTGATGTTCTGTGCTCATGTTACTGAGAACAGACTTTTTAGCAGAGTGGGAGATTTTTACGATAGGTATATGTAAATATAAATACTTAGATAATGTTTATCAGTTTTACTAAGAATAGTGTCTAATGTGGTCATATATCTTTTAGATAAATGGCCTGAAGATTTTAGAGGTTGAAATGTCATAATAGCTATAACTAGTAACCCATTAGCCACAAATTCAATGTACCATATTTAGCAAAATGTTGACTAGCATATATGATACTAATGTCATTCTGTCTAGTGTTTAGTTTGTTTGAAAATTTTGATGTAAAATTTAAAACCAGGATTTCTTAAAGGAGGGACCATTTTGAAAGGTGAAACATAACACTTGTTTTTGTATTTCAGGAGCCCATTCAGACCTCCGGATATATTTGTAACTTTGAGGATTTAGAAATTAAATCTGTTCTTTTGGATGAGATATTAAAGGTAATTGTCTTAGTTACTTCCTTATGGCTGGGACAAAATATCTGATACCCACAAGTTAAAGGAAGAAAGGTTTATTTGGCTTGTAATTTGTAGAGGTTTCAGTCCCTAGTTGGCTTGCTCCAAGGTGAAGGGGCATAGCAAAGGAGAAGCAGTCCATGGCAGGGCTTCATGCAGAGGGGCATCATGCAGCAGGTAAAAGGCACCAGAAGACAAGCAGCAGCAGCAAGTGATGACAAAGCAAGCAGTGTAATGTAGTTATCACACCCAAGATCCAGCCAGCTCTAGGAAGCCCCACCTCTGAGTGCGTGAGGCTTTGGGTGACATCTAGCTCCTGGTCATCATGGTAATTCTTAAAAATCAATCATATTTTTGTTGTCAGCTAGACTGACTTGATCTGGTATTCCATTTAGATTTGTTCATCAAGAGGTTGGATAGCTTTTGGGTCCAACCCTGCTCTGTGACTCATGCTGTAGCTTCTGGGTGGGGCCTCCAAGGTTTGAAGTTCTGGCTGTCCTGTGGAAGTCAGAGGGTCATGGAGAGAGTTCAGCTTATGCAGTCAGCAGTCAGGTACCAGTATAGAGCCCGACAGTGAAGACAAACAGTGTAGAGTCTGGGTGCCCAAACTGCAAACCCAAAACCACTGCAGCACTGCAGTTAAACCTGAGTGCTCAGCTGCTATGGCAGTGCTGGTACCTTGGCATGTTTGCTGACAGAGGGGCTCTTCTGCCCTGCTGCAGTGCCCGGGCTGTAGGTTCACCACTGCTGCCCGGGGGTGATATGTGCTCTGCCTGCTTATTTGACTTTCTCTGTGTGGAGAGCACTTCTTTAAAGAGAGAAGAGAAAAATCTTGTTCTTGTTAAAGGCATCTAAGCTATAAAATAATGGGGATTCTCTTGTTCTCTATTTTTTTTTTTTTTTGTTTTTTGAGACAAGGTCTTGCTATATAGTTCAGGTTGGCTTTGAACTCACTATGTAGATCAGACTTGTGATCCTCCTACATCAGTCTCTTGAGTGC
The DNA here is from genome assembly GCA_004027165.1 of Ctenomys sociabilis. Lineage (NCBI taxonomy): Eukaryota > Metazoa > Chordata > Mammalia > Rodentia > Ctenomyidae > Ctenomys > Ctenomys sociabilis. Next base: position 43,528 of record PVKA01003942.1, on the reverse strand, counting down.
TGGTATTACATGCATGAGCTACCGTGGGCAGCAAGGAGCTCGTCTTGTGGCCTGTTCACATGTGATAGTGTCAAAGAAGGTCCCTTTCTCCTCACATATCCAGGAAAGTAAGCCTTCATTTGTTGTATCCTTTTTCTCAAAGGATTTAGGGTTAAGAACCCCTAAGTATCCTTTTAAAAACAAAGCCACAGGTGGATAGAGTCCAGTGAGGTGGCTGCAGGCCCACAGCTGGCTGTGGGTGCTGATACTTGGTTGGAGTGAGCCGTGGGCCCCTTGGTCTCTAGCGTCCACAGAGGCCTGCTGTGCTGGTGATGCTCATGAAATGTGTGTTACGTTGATTTTTAAAAATGAGTAATGACTTTATTGCTTCTAAAGAGGGAGTAAATAGTTTTATAGGGCTTAAGCAATAAAGAAAATGCTGAAAATAAAGTAAAAATAAAAACATCCCAAATCTCACCATGCAGATATTTTAGTCATTAGCTTTAGCAGAACTTCAGAAAATCATTCATGTAGCAAGCTGTATGTGAAAGACAGATTTGTAGATGAGGTAGATGAACAAAAGTAGCTTTATAAAATTGGCATCTTTGTATAATTAATATATATATATATATATATATATATATATATATATATATTTATTTATTTATTTATTTTACTACTGGGAATGGAACCCAGGACCTTGTGCTTGCCAGGTAGGTGCTTGTGCTGCTGAGCTTTATGTCCTGCAAGTTTTACTTTAATTTAGTAGTCTAAACATCAATTTATAGTAGAGAGCATTTCTCTAAAGAGTGACTTTTAGCTATTGTTTTGCACTGCAATGCCATTTTCCTGGCTTAATAAAAGTTATGAAAAATTAAATGTTATCACTTTGAAGTACATTTTAACTTTTAGTAATATTGGCTTTTTAATCTACAAGATATCATATTTATATTTTTTCTTCCTCTTTTATCAGCTTGCCAGTTGTAATTTTTATATTGTCAAGATTTAGGACATTTTAATTTTAATTTTTTATTTTTTGTCTTTGAGACAGGGTTTCCTTATGCAGTGCAGACTGGTCTTGAACTTACTTTGTAGTCCAGGCTGGCCTCGAACTCACAGTGCACCTCCTGCCTCAGCCTCCCAAGTAGTACAGTTATAGACCTGTGCCACCATGCCCAGCTTCATCATAATTTTGTTTTCTAACTCTAATTTTCAGTTATTTAGTCTTTTTAATAGTATTGGGGTTTGAGCCCAGGAATGCACACATGCTAGGCAAATGCTGTGCAACCCAGCTAAAACTTGTCCTTAGTCATTTAGTCTTACATGAAGTGGATTCAGAGCTATTGTCAGTCTTCTTATTACATTTTCTGTATGCATAAGTCTTCAGTTTGATTCCTCTAGTTGGCTGGATTTCATCATCAGGAGTATTTTTAAGACGAGGCTCATGATTGCTGAGATGCTTGGGGTCTCGTTGCTGTAACTGATGGTTGTGCTGACTTGAAAACGTGGTAAACACACGTCTACACTAGGTTGCAATTCTTGGCATATCCAGTGTTGGTGCTCAGTGTATTGGGAAGTGGTCAACATGAATGGAGAGCTAAGCAGTGACAGAAACTAAATTATCTCAGTTTGTTATCTGCCTGACTTATCCTACTGAAGAAAAGAGTCTGTGGTGCTTTTCTCTGGACCTTAGTGGCCCAGGAAATGTTTAGCTGGACTGTGGATTCCTTTAAGCATATAGTTTTAGACAATGACATGAAGCCCGGGGCAACCTCACGAACCTGTGATTACAGCATTCTGACAGGTGGAGGCAGGCAGACTGCAAGTTCAGGCTCCCCTGGGCAACTTAGCAAAACTTGGTTTCAAAATTTAAAAAATTTTAAAAGAGATAGGGATGAAGGTTGGTGGTAAAACACTCTTGGGCTTGAGCCCCAGTACAGAGACAGAAAGGGAGAGAGAGCAAAAAAGAACAAGAAATTTCTTGGAAGACTGGAGAAGACTTCTTGTTATGACTATGCCTGGTAGGTACTCCACGTGTTTTCTTTTTCTCAGAGTTTTCATCAGTTTATTGGTTAAGCACATTTTAACTGTGTCAGTAAAACCCAGTTCCTAGGCTTTCACTGGGGAGACAATTCAGCAAGCAGGGGAGGGGTGGGGTGCCCTTATTCAGTTAGAAAGTGTCCTCACTTAAAGCTCTGTGAGACTGGAGTATTGTGCCTGGCACAGCTGGGCATTGTGCTCCTGTGAGCCGTGCTGTCTCTTAGTCCTTACAGCTCTGGGAAGCAGTTTGATGATTTCCTCCCTGTCATCTTCCCTGTCATCTTGCTAGCACAGCAGAGGCATGATTAGGCGTGGAGCTGTATGGCTTTGAAGCTTCTGGGTGCATCTGGTGGCAGAATGAGTCTGGGGGTGTGTGACAGGGTGGGCTGCTAGGGGACTTAATGTGTCTTCCAGTCAGTGGCGCGGGAGGCTAGGGAATGAAGTTGGAGAAGGTGGATTTGGCTTCCGGGGACCTGGGGGTGCCAGGGCGTTCTCCTTACCAGTGAGCAGTGAAGTCAGAGTTAGAGCAGGTCTCCTTGAGTTCTGCCTCACACCCTTCTACACTAGTTCCTCCTTCCACACGCAGGTGTCCCCTAAGGTCTCACACTGAGCTCCAGCGCTGTTGTCACTGGGTGAGGAGGAGTGGGTGCTTGTGGTTATTAAGCTTCTGCTCTTTAGGACCTGGCCTCTACTGTTTTACACACAGGCTGTACTTGTTTTGGTGTTTTCTTCATTAATTGTTGGTATAGAGAGGGTAAGTTGATTATTACTGTGTTTCCTTTCTTTGCTCACTTATCAGGCTTTTTCCTCAAAGACACTGTTTTAGTCAGCGTGCTCGATTATGACCTCTGGTAGTGAAGACATGTCCTTGACCCCTTTTCTTTCATCTTTTTACTGCCTAACAATAGGGGACAACAGTGAAGCTGCCTTGGTCAGGAAAGCAGGGATGAAAGAGAAGGCTGTGGTGTTGGGCTTTCTGGTGAGGAGGGTGGCCCTGGAGAGGGGTGACAGAGAAGTAGTTGTGCAGAGCTGGGAGACCTTCCACTCTGTGTGCTTCTGCCACATGGCTTGCTGGCTTGAGAGAGATTTCAGTGTTTTCCTCAGAGCTCATAAGACCCAAGCATTGGAATTTTGTTTCTCCCAAGTTTTGCTCACCATATGATGTGGTTCTTTTTGCTTTGTACTGTTTTTAATTGAAAAAAAAAAATACCAACACTACAGGTGACCATTTGCATTCCTTTGTCTTCATCTTTCCTTATAGGATCCAGAACATCCAAACAAGGATTATATTCTTAACTTCGAGATTCGGTCCCTGAGAGATAGTCGGGCCCTGATTGAGATGGGAAGTAAAGATGCATCTCAATTCATAGAGGACAATCCACACCCCAGACTGTGGTAGGAAAATCCTCCAGACTTCCCCAAATGCCAGACCCATGCTTGTGAAGTCCCAGCCACGTTGTCCTGGCTCCCACATGGACCACCTGAGGGGAATGCTCTCACATTCTTTTCTTTTTAAAATAATGGACATTCATTTTAGACTTGAAAGTTCTCATTATGAATGCAAAGTTATATTGGTGTTACAAGAGTGTTATGATTTGCTAGAAACAATAAGCATGATAAGTCTGGTTCAAGACTAGTTTAACAGTGATTTACAAAGCCTCACTGTTTCTTTCTAAATAAAGGCGTCTACTAGCTGAAGCAGCTCTTCAGAAACTGAACTTAGACACTGCAGAGCAAGCATTTGTGCGCTGCAAAAATTACCAGGGCATCAAGTTTGTGAAGCGTCTGGGCAATCTTCAGAGTGAGGCCATGAAGCAGGCTGAAGTCGTGGCCTATTTTGGCAGGTTTGAAGAAGCGGAAAGGATGTATCTTGATATGGACAGAAGGTAAGTTAGGAAAGTTGCAGGCATCTGTCCTGCCACCAGTTAGATGCAGAGGTTCACTTGAGGTCTGGGTCCCTAGAGAGGAGACCCAAAGCTGTGGGACTATCTGGCATGCCTCTGTTAGTGGCTCAGTGGCAGCCCTCTGCATCTGCATAGGCTCGCACCAGTTCGGATTTATAGTTAAGCACTCAACAGTAGCCTGGTGCCAGTATTGACCTGGGGTGTAGAGGTTACTTACACTGGGACCCTGAGGTGTGCCTGCTCTGGAGTCCTGCTGGCTCAGGATGGCATCCCCAGAAATCACCCCCTTCCCCAGCCTGATGCAGAGAAGTGGTTACTTACATCATGATTTTGCTAAATAAGTTGGAACATAAAAACAAGTGACAGGAAGTTTTCCTAGTCTGTTGTCTCTCCTGCTGTAATACAGTGCCTGAGCCTGTGTAATTTATGACGAATGGTCTATTTTTTACACTTCCTGGAGGCTGGGAAGTTCAAGATCGAGGGTCACAAAAACCAGGTACATCGTCTGATGAGAGAGGCCTGCTTTGATCAAGATGGTAATTTGAATTCTGCACCTTCAAGTGGCAGAAAGCAGAAGGGAAAAAAAGGGCTGCACATTCTCTGGTGTCTCTTTTGTATAAAGGTGTTAATCAGCCCATGAGGGAAGACAGTGCATGCGAGAGATTCAGTATCAACATGAATTTGATTATTTTTTATTTTGTTTTATTTGTTTGTTTGGGGGAATATGGTCTTTTTGTTTCGAGGATTTTCTTTTTTGGATTGGGGACAGTGCCTTGCTATGTAGTTCAGGCTGGCCTTGAGCTTACTAGGTAGCCCAGACTGGCCCTGAACTCACAGTGGTCCTCCTGCCTTAGCCTCCTGAGTGCTGGGATTACAGGTGTACACCACCATACCCAGTGAGACAAGGTCTTGCTGTGTGTTCCAGACCAGGCTTGACTTCACTGTGTATCTCTGGCTGGCCTTGAAGTCCTCTTTTTCTCAGCCTCCTGAGTGCTGGGATGAAAGCATGTGCCATCATACCCAATTCAACATAAATTTTGGAAGGAACAAACATTGAGAGAAAAAAGAGTCTCCTCCTCACCTGCATTGGCTGTTACCTGGGTGGGGCTAAGTTTCTAAAGAGTTTGGAGTTATTTTGCCTGACTACCTAGAACAATACCTGGAACATAGTAGGTACTTGACAAATATTTGTTGAATGAATGAACAAATGATCCGATACTGTTATCTGTAGGGATCTTGCCATTGGCCTCCGGCTGAAGTTGGTGGATTGGTTTAGAGTCCTCCACCTCTTGAAAACTGGATCTGGGGACGCAGATGACAGTCTCCTCGAGCAAGCGCACAATGCCATTGGAGACTACTTCGCTGACCGCCAGAAGTGGTATGAAGCCGCTCTGCTCGCCACATGGGTTTCCTTGGGGCTACCTGAATGTTTCCTTAGGATGTGATGCTGGGGAATGGAGCCAGCCTCAGCCTCAGTCCTGAAATTCACATAGCTCTGCCCTCACGTTGGAGAGCACATACTTGAAGTTGCACCAGGAACACTGTAAATCTTTGGAGTTTCAAACATAAAACTTTTATTTAGATCTGGGCAGCCTTTGACTGTTGAGATTACAGTGTACAATTGTAACATTACTTGATTTGTTTCTGAACAAGTAAAAGAATATATTTGCTCATTTTGTCTATTTTCAGAAGTCATTGCTTTAATTCTTAAATTTTGAGTTAGAACAGTTCACTTACACATGTCAGTGGGAGTAGTTCTGTGAATGTATCTGATTAAAGCAATATTTCATAAACGTATTCAAAATCTGTTACAATTAGTATGTGTTATGTAGTTTTAAAGATTTTTTCCAATGTAGGTATTGTATACCTGAAGATGATGAAATAAATAATGTGAATAATTATTATAATCATTATTATGATTTATGATGAGGATTACAACTGCTATTGGGTTGGGGATTGAACCCAAGGCTTTCCACATACTTGATAACTGGTCTACCACTGAGCTCTAGTCCCACCTGGTACTAGCAATTTAAATGAAGGAAACTTTTGATGCAAATACTTACCAGAGATTCATTTTAGCTTTAAAGGCTTTTATTTTTTTCTTTTTGTAGGTTGAATGCTGTGCAGTATTATGTGCAAGGCCGGAACCAGGAGCGCTTAGCTGAGTGCTATTATATGTTAGAAGATTATGAGGAATTAGAGAATCTTGCCAGTTCATTGCCAGAAAACCACAAGTTGCTTCCAGTAGGTGTTGCACATTTGGTTTTTGAAGTTGTTAGGTTACTTTATTAAAAAAAAAAAAAATGTTATATTAGGGAATAACCTCAGAACTAGCCTAAAAACAAGTTGTATTCATTTGAATGTTCCTTTTAGTATCTTATAATTGTTGACTATCGCTAATGAATTGGGTTGCACTTGTGTATTTATTGGGTAAGTTACTGAGCTGCATGATACCTGTGGAGTTGGTGGAACTCAGCTGTAAGGTCTGGACACAGTGCACTGTGAGCTGCACCTCACATATGGTGTCTGTTAATAGATCAGCAGAGAATTCTGATAATTGAGTTTTCTTATTGTGAGCCAGGGCAGGTATCCTTGGAGTAATTGCCTTTGTACTGGCCGCAATTACAACTCTTTCGTTGTCTTGACTGTAGAAGAAATTGAAGTTACTGAGAACCCGAGTATAGAAACAGTATCAGTGATGACTAGTGTCTTACAGCTTTCAGTGACAACAGACCTCCCCTCGCCATCACTGGGATAGCCAATGTTAGTGTTATCTCTTAGGTGTGTTTGATGAAGCACAAAAAATTTCACTGTCAGGGATCCAAAACAGTAATATTAGTAAGTAAATAGTAATTTTAATAGTAAAAATAAGTAAAGTAGTAAAGTACTGTAAGTTTTACACTTTAGAGGAATTTTTAATAATGTGGGAAGATGTGCATTACTTAGGTAGGAAATGCAGGCACCAAAGTGTGTGTGGCAGGATCACACGCTGTCCACAGACATACATCCACGTGTATGCAGAGGACAAAGAAGCTAGGAAGTGCCGGGCGTGGTGGCGCATGCCTGTAATCCCAGCACTTGGGAGGCTGAGGCAGGGGGATTGTTGTGAGTTCGAGACCAGCCTGAGCTACAAAGTGAGTTTAAGGCCAGCCTGAACTGCATAGTAAGACCCTGTCTCAAAAAGACAAAAAAGAAGTTAGGAAGTCACATGGAATATTTAGAGAATTCTCTTGGGGGTATTGAGTAACTTTGTTTTTTTTAAGCTTTATAGTTTTTTTTTTAATTATTGAAACATTATTACTTTATTATCAGAAAAATAATTTTTAAAAAGGTAGTTGGACACAAAGCTGTGTTTGTATTTCCAAATACATTTTGGAAGGAGGCAGGCAGGCAAAAGCTCTGGGCAGTGACCTATGCCAAAAGAAACAAATTTTCTGAAAATTCAGAGGGCAGCCACCAACTAGGTAAGATGTGGGTGTGAACTGGTTCTCCTACCTGTGCTGCCGCCTGCGGGCCTCTGGGCTGAGTCTCACTGGCTGCAAATTTCTCTAGGTACTGCTGCTTTTGTTTGGGTTTGTTTTGAGATGGGATTTTCAGCTTGTTGCCCAGGTGGGTCTCAAACTACTAGACTTAAGTGATCCTCCTGCTTCAGCTTTGTGCTGGCTTTTCTTCACAGAGGTATGTAGAAGCCCTGGGAGGAGTCATACTAATAAGGGACCCTGAGCACAGCGCCAGTGCCTTAGTTGTTCCTGGACCCACTCTCTTGGGTTGTTTCTGGATCTTGGTATCACATGCCCAACTACTGCCCCTAGAGAATAAAAGAGTTTGGAGTCCTCGGGGCCTGCCCAGAAATCAGACCTGCTGCCAAGCTGGCATCCTGGTGCCTTGAGGAAGGTGGTGCCTCAGCAGCTGTTGTGCTCTGCAGCCCCAGCTTCTGTCTGTTTAAAAGAAAAGCACTGTAACCACCAGCCAGTTTAACACTCCTGCATCCCTGGGGCGCTTTCTAAATTAAGATATAAATGATTTCCTTGGCCTGTGAAATCTGATAGGACTGTTTTGTTCTCACAGGAAATAGCACAGATGTTTGTGAGAGTTGGAATGTGTGAACCAGCAGTGACTGCATTTCTGAAATGTAACCAGCCAAAGGCAGCTGTAGATACCTGTGTGCATCTCAACCAAGTAAGGAATTGGAATTTATTGTGTTGTGGAGTGTTGCCTCAGGAATTTTTAAGTCAAAGCAAAATGAGAGTCACTATTGTGGCCCTGTGCCTCCCCAGATTGTGGGGGCTGGGGCCCTTGAGCTTCTGTGAAAGGAGCCAGCCAGGTATGCTGGAGTTCACACAGTCCTTGAACTCCTGCCAAGGTGAGGGCTGTGGTGGGGGATGACCCACTCCAAACCAGCTCTGTCAGGGAACATGAGCCAGCCTGCATTCTGGGCCTACCACGTTTCGGTCTGGAAGTCATTTCATAATTTTCTGCATTTCATTAGGGCTGGGCTGTGCTTTCAAAGAAGGACCAGGTCAGCTTGCTCATTGCCTGAGGGGGAATTCGGTTCCTTTATCAATGTTTATTTTGGCAAATGGGTTTTCCTTCTCTATAGAAAACACATATTTGATATTTTTAGGAGCTGAAGTTTAACTGAAGTGGGAATTATTGTAGAAACTGCTATCAGTGTATTTTTAAAGTATTTTTTCTTTAAGTGTAATGCTTCACTTACCTTACACAAGTCATTTTTAAGTGTTAAATCACATAGTATTTTCTTAACCAAAATTGCTTATTTTGTTTTATGATAAAAGACAAAAAAGTACTTACTGGCCTAGAGTATGGACAAAAATAGAATTACAAGATTAATGTAATTATAAACTTTGAAATTTTCTTTTTCAAATGCACCTGTTAAATCTGGCTTAGATCATTTAGTCATTTGGCACATGTTTAGCTTACAGAATTTATGATTGCTCTGATTTTTAAAAAATACCAGTTTTCTATTTTGAAGCACTGTGCCAGTTATTACAAAGTTAGTCTTATCGTGTAAATTTATGACACACTAATGTGAATACTTGGATGAGTTAATGACACAGTTTTTTTTTCCCTAGTGGAACAAAGCTGTTGAATTGGCTACAAGTTACAGTATGAAAGAAATTGGATCACTATTAGCTAGGTATGCGTCTCATTTACTGGAAAAGAATAAGACTTTTGATGCCATAGAACTCTACCGGAAAGCCAGTTACTATTTTGATGCTGCTAAACTGATGTTTAAGGTACTGTAACAATCTTGGTGTTTGGTTTTGTTGTAGTTATAATTTTTTTTACAGACATATGTAGTTCTAAGCAGATTTTCAGTTTTCTTTGGCAATGAATGTTTACTCCAACAAAACCCCTCTGGCTTTATTACTGATATTAACATGCATTATTTTGATATTATCTTTTACTATCAGTAATATTTATTGGCAATTTATTGATAACTATGCAATTGTAAGGCATTGAAATTAAAAAAGAATTAAAGAACTTGTTGGGATCGTCAAGATCAAATTTCCTTAATTGGGAATAAAATCCTTCTGATAATAAGAGTCCTTTGTCCTTGAAACTGAACATATTTTTGAATATTTCATTTTTCATAATATCCATTTGGAAGGAAAAGACAATTTATGCTTTGCTATGTCATTTAGAGAATCAAGTTTCAGTTAATTTTGGAAATGATTATATTTGTGCAAATTTAGATTCAGAAATATCTTCCTAATTTTTTAACTGTTGAAGATTGCTGATGAAGAGGCACAAAAGAGAACAAAACCACTGCGTGTCAAAAAGCTGTACGTGCTGGCGGCCTTGCTGGTTGAGCAGCACCACGAACAGGTGAAGAGCAACCAGCAGGGGAAGGCCAAAGGGAAGACCTCTGAGGTGAGAGTGGGACGGAGAGGAGCCACGAGGTCATCGCGCGAAGTTGTCTCGCGAGACTTGGGAGCACCAAACCTTGCAACATTTCTCTTTACAGACACTTCGTAATAATTCTTTTAAGTGATAGAAGAGAAATGACTAATTTAGGATTAGTTTTCAAATTTAGAGATTTCTTTTTAGAAATAATGAAAATTATTTGTAGTAAAAGACTAATCTGTAGTCTTTGCTTTAAAATTTCCATTTGTTAAAATTTTTACTTACCTGGTAAATCTTTCTTTCTAATCAGAGAATTTTGAAAGATGAGAATATGTATGTTAGCTTGTAGAAGGGTACCTAAGAATATATATATTACTTTACAGTATAAATAGATCTCAAGAGTGCCTTAAAGTTTAATCAGTTCTGTTTAAAATTTGATTGTAGCAGTGTACTGAAGAATAATAGTGTCTGCCATGACAGTTTCATGATGATAAAGCCTGCTTATTTAGATGTATTAATGTGTTAGGGTTCAGAAGCCACCTCCTGGTGATGGCCTTGGCAGTAGCAGGTGAATCCTGAGTATATGGGGCTGGCGGAAAGCATGCGTCTGCTTTGCTCCTAGGCCACTTCCGCCTTGGCTGGTTTGCTAGAAGAGGATATTCTGTCCACCACCAGCCGGCTCCTGGACAACGCTTGGAGAGGGGCCGAGGCGTATCACTTCTTTATACTCGCGCAGAGGCAGCTGTACGATGGATATGTGGACACTGCCTTGAAAACAGGTGGGCATGTCAGACCTGAAAATCTTCCTTTTAGATATTTTTTCCATGCTTGAGCTTGCTTTTCCCCTTCAATAGTATGTTGTAATTATCCTGTCTCATTGGTAAATGTAGTAATTTTTAGTATATATAATATTCTACGATCTTTATATACTATAATTATTTGCATACTGTATCAGGATCTAGGTATTTTCTGGACTAACTCTATTTTAGAGCTTAAATATATCAACTCCAGAGAACATCAAAAGATACTTGTTCAGCTGGAGCAGATGAATGCCTAACATGTTACCATGTTTTCAGTATGGCCCTGCCACAGTCTCTCCTCCCTCCCATTCACACTGCAGGGGACAGTGGAGCCCCCTCTGTGCTTGGGTCCTCACTAACTGTCCATCACACCAGGACCCTGATAGACATCAATCTATATTCTCATGGAAGGGCTTTTTTAAGAAAAGTCTTTTAGATAAATTCTTATCATTGGGGTTGGGGAGGTAGCTCAGTAGAATAAGCACTTGCCAGGCAAGTGCAAGGTCCTGAGTTCAATCTCCATTTCCAGAAAAAAAAAAAATCTTATTGAATGCTCTAGATAGTGGCAGGAGAGTTACTATCACTGTGAACTGGAAGCCAGCCTGGGCTTTAAAGTGAGTTCTAGGCCAGGCTGCACTGCATAGGAGACACTGACTCAAGAAGACAAAAACAAAACAAAAAAACTAAAACCTACTTGTGTATTATTTGTCTAACATTTCTTCATTTTTCTTTTTATATGCTCTAGGCATTTCTTTTGCTGCTTATTCATTGACAGTGGATCTGTATAACAGCCTTTCTAGTTGATGATTAGTTCTAGGAAGGAAAACTTTTTTTTTTTTTTTTTTTTTGTGGTACCTGGGATTGAACTCGGGGCCTTGCCCTTGCCAGGCAGGTGTTTATTCTACTGAGCTATCTCCCTGGCCCTGATGATTAGTTATATGAAAGAGATACTTTATTTTTATAACCTTCATTTAACTGGTTAATATATAAATAAATTTTATATAATTTCTAGACTTAAATTGAAAGAAAACTTAAATCTCAGAGATTTTTTCCAAGGGGGTGAAGATATCCCTATACTACATATTTTTGTCTTTCAGTGATAAAATTATCTGAACTGATATATGCCCTATAAAGTATTACCTGTCAGCCTGTTACATTTGAGGTATGAAATCAGGCAGTTTTATTTATTATAACTGAATATACTTTTATAATTTGAACCATTTTATAGGACTCTAAGTATAAAATAGATGAATATATCATTTTATACTTAATTTTATGAAAATTACAGTATATCACAATAAGGTATAAAGGTTATAAGATCTAAAGGAAAAGGAAACAAATTAATTACAAATCTGGCATTAATTCTGCAGGCTATTAATTTAATGTTTTTAACTTTTTTGTGGCTGTCTCAGCCTGCCCTGGAGGCAGGGCTGGTGAGGCATGTGGTGCCAGGGATTGAACCACAGTCTCCTGCACCAGCCTAAGTTTAGTTAAGCAGGTACTTTAGACTGCTGAGCTATCTTGCAGGCCCCAATTTTTTGAAATATAAGATAGGGTCTTGCTGTGCAGTGCAGGCTGACCTTGAACTCACTTTATAGTCTAGGGTGGCCTAAACTCTCTGTAATCCCCGTCTCAGCCTCCCAAATGCTGGGATTACACACCTGCACCACCATGCCCAGCCTGCATTGCATATTTTTAAAAAGATAGCATCTCAAGTATAGAAAAATGGCCAAGGTGTCACAGCTACCAAAATAGTTGATATGAACTGGCAGTTTAAAGGCTCATTTTCATTTCTTTCTTCTTATATTGTTTCATTAACACAAAGAAGCATTATCCTAGTCACAGAGAATAAACATGTGATTTCTTTTTTTTTGTTTAGGAATCCAACAATGATTGTTTTATTGCATATTATTTTCTTCAAATTAGTTGTTTAGATTACCAGATATAAGCATGCAAAATTGATCCAAAAATTGGTCAAAAAATGAAAAGGAAAAAGAAAGTAAACATTACTTGTTCCTTTCAATAGACCAGTAGAAATCGGCAGTACAATTTTCCAAGCTATCTTGTGTAAATACATACGTATTTTTTTCTCTTCCTTCTTTTTGCTTTTCTTCTTTCCCTTATCCCTTCTCTTTAAATAGTTTCTTTCCATTTCACAGTATGTATTGTAACTTTTAGATTTAATCTTTCAGGTTCTTATACTAGGGAGAAAATACAATGCGGGCCTGATTTATTTCACTTACAAGTATGGTTTAGTTACATCCATTTACCTATAAAAGCCTCAAGTTAATCTTTCTTTATAGCTGAGTAATACTCCATTGTGTAAAAATATCACATCTTTTTTTTCTTTTTTCCCATTCCTCAATTGATGGGCATTTGTATTGTTGCCAAGATTTATCTCTGACAAATTGAACTCCTATAAACATGAGTGCACATATACCACTGTAGTATGATGTTTTCAGTTCTTCTGGAAAAATACCCAGGAGGAGAATAGCTGTACTGAATGGGACTGACAATCCTAGTGTTTTGAGGAACCCCCACACTGTTTTCCGTAGTGGTTGTGCCAGCCTGCACAAAGTCAAGAAGGGTTCCTTTTTCCTCACAACCCCTCCAGGATTTGTTATTGGTTAACTTCTTCTTTTTTATTTTATTGAAGTACAAATATCAATGAGACAGTTTTAAGATACCTTAACAGGATGGATTCGATAAATTAATACATTGCAAACTGTTTTCATAATGTTTTGGTATCATACAAGGTGCATACCTGATATTGTACTTACAGACATTATTATAGCAGATGTCTCTTATCAGTAAATTAAGAGAGTGTAGCTGTTTACATATCTTATTTTTTATACCTGAATTATATCAAAGATTCAATAACTAATACTTTCTACCTTGTTATTTTCCTAGTGGTTGTCCATAGTACTAGAAGCTGACATAATATCCTGTCCAACCACCATTAGTGCAAATCTTGCCTCTCATAGAATTATGTAGAAGCACGGTGTATCTATCCCAACTGTACTGTCCATACACACACATCATGATTCTTCCTTTCTATACCGCTTCCTTTGTCTACACTTGTCAAAGATAGGCACTCCATTGTCATTCAACCAATTTATAGCTGAGTAATACTCCATTGTGTAAAAATGTCACATCTTTTTTTTCTTTTTTCCCATTCCTCAATTGATGGGCATTTGTATTGTTGCCAAGATTTATCTCTGACAAATTGAACTCCTATAAACATGAGTGCACATATACCACTGTAGTATGATGTTTTTTCTTTAACTTTGTTAAAATTCATGGAGGTTAGACTAGAACCCAACATACTATCTTTACTGGGAGTGTTCATGATCATTTGCTAAAACGTGGATTGTCCTCTTCTGTAGCTCTTCTCCTACGAGACTATGAAGATATTATTCCTGCAGTTGAAATCTACTCTCTGTTGGCACTCTGTGCATGTGCCAGTAGAGCCTTCGGTACTTGTTCAAAAGCTTTTATTAAACTGGAATCCTTAGAGACCCTGAGTTCAGAACAGAAACAGCACTATGAAGATCTAGCTCTAGAAATCTTCACCAAGCATGCTCCAAAAGACACTAGGAAATCTGAATTGGACAGCCTTCTTGAAGGGTAGGCTAATTATAATCAGTAGGTGTCATTATTCCTTTTTAGAGGCTTGGATTTATATATGTTCAATGTATAATTTAATACTTAAAGCATTGAATTTTGATTTACCTTAATATTACACTGTTATTTATCTTAGAAATCTATTAGAGCTTTATGTTTTCATTGTAAGTGAAGTTTTTATTTGCAAACCTTTTTTGAAGTAGTATTTACTTGAAGTTTATCTTGAAATGCTTAGTGATTTTAACATATAATCTGGTATTTTCCTACTCATTTTTGCAGTGGAGAGGGGAAGCTGCCTACGTGTGTGGCCACAGGAAGCCCCATCACTGAGTTCCAGTTCTGGATGTGCAGCGTGTGTAAGCACTATGTGCATGTCCAGGAGATCAGCAGCTATACCTTCTGTCCCCTGTGCCATAGTGTGGTGGCATAAGCAGAGGTGCACCTGCATAATTACAGAGTGGACAAATCATATAGAACTGCAAATAAATAAAGTTGATTTCCATTAGTTTTATATGAAAATCACCTTCATTATTTTACAAGTTGTATTTTTGCACTATATGAAATTAGCAGATTAATTTTTGCACAGAAATTACAGCCATGAATTAAAGAGGCTCATACAAAATTTAGGAAGTTAATATTATTTTCTGTCTAGCTATATTTTGTATATATTTTATGGTTGGTTATATAACAATGTAGAAATATTCCAAATAAATATTTTTCTACCATGTGAGAGTTGCTAACTTATAAAATCTTGAGGAGGTAGGTGTGGGGGTAAAGGAAGCATTGTGAGTAAAGCTGAGCTGGGAGAATTGACACTGACCTTGTATTATAAGGAAACAAGACTCTATTAGCTGTATTTACTTAAAACCAGGAGACATTATGGCAGGCGAAAAGCACCCAGGTCATATTTTGTAATGGAAACAGGTCCCTCAGCGTAACAGGAACCAGCAGTGCATTTCATTGGCTGCACTGGGGGAATACAGAAAGCAACTTTTGTGTTTACCCACTTGGCCTGACAAATGGCAAGGTGTGTGTGTGTGTGTGTGTGTGTCTGTGTGTGATGAAGTGTACATGCATGAGTTTTACTTAACATTATTTGTTATGATATGTTTTCTTTTGCTGTTTCTTACAGAATTAGCTCAATTTTGTACAATACTGCCTGAAAATCTACTTTCATAAGTTTGGGAGGAGATTGAAAGTGAGTCATCAGGTGACTCAGCTACTAAGGGTGGTGTGGGCCACATACCCAGGGAAGGTAGTGAGATATGACAGATAGGAAGTACAGATAAAGGCCTTGCTTAGTCGAGGAATAAAACAGTAATGTAAGTGACTGGCCAGAATGCTACAGAATGGTCATGAATACATGAATGATCCAACGTTAGAACTAGTCAGAAAGTGTTACAGGTTTTTGTCAGGGAGAAACCTATTGTATAGAATGCCAATACTGCAATGCAGTTAGGAATTGTTTCTCATGCACAATATGCTGCAGGATGTTTTGACATACATTAACAATACAAACTATTTTATGCATCAATACTACCACTGAAAGCGTGTTTATAATGACACCTCTCTGAACTAAAAAACCTTCATAGCAAAACTTTATCATTCTAATGGTGAGAATCTAAAGGATTTGTGGAGAAGTGGCAGATGTGGCATTTGGGAGGCTGAGGAAGGAGGATCCTATGAATTCAAAGTTCATCAGTTGCACATAGTTCAAAGCTAGCCTGGACTGTGTAGTGAGATCCTTTCTGAAAAAAACAATAACCAGAAAAGATTGATAGTCAGTTCTTAACAGAACAAAAGCCAAAAGTGGTCACATTTTACAACAAAAGGAAAGGCTAAGTGGATGTTGATGAGTTATGCAGCAACTTTGCAGTCACTTGAAACACAAAGCATTAGGTTGCAGTTGTGTTTTACTTAATTGTAATCCTGTCAGGCACAATTTCATAGTTTACAAAAAAAACAGGCACAAAATTTCTCAGAAAAATTTTCTTAGAGGATTAGGGCTGGAGTTGATAAATGAAAAATTACAACAGAGGGAGAACAGTATGTATCTGCTCAAAGAACTCTGCAAAAGAATTCTGGAGTGGACTTGTGAACAGACAAATGAAAGCCACAAGACCTTCCTAACAAAATAGCAAGACAGAGCTGGGCGTGGTGGCGCATGCCTGTAATCCCAGCACTCGGGAGGCTGAGACAGGAGGATTGTTGGTGAGTTCGAGACCAGCCTGAGCTACAAAGTGAGCTTAAGGCCAGCCTGAACTGCAGTGAGACCCTGTCTCGAAAAGACAAAAAAAAAAAAAAATAGCAAGACCACCAAGGTGTCAAGTATGTTCTACCAAAAAAAGAACAACAAGAGAAACCACACATGCTGTCAGTGTTAAGAGACTTGTGCATGGAATGTGTGCTGCTATTGTGTGTGAATATTGCTTTAGGTGGGATAATTGAAGCAAAGATTATTTATTTTCTTTTTTGAGACTAGGCCTTGCTATGCAGTTCAGGCTGGCCCTGTGCTCGCTTTTGTAGCCCCCAGGCTAATCTTGAACTTGCAAAGATTTTCCTGGTCAGCCTCCTGAGTGCTGGGATTACAGGTATATGCCACCATTCCCAGTTCCTGGGCTGCATTATGGGTGCCACAAAGATTTATTTCTGTGGTAGAGTTTTATTTGTATTTTCATTGTAATTTGCACAGGAATTTATTTCTATTGTTATATTTTTAGATTTTATAAGCATGTAAACAGTTGTTGAAAATGTTGATGTTCTACACAAATTATATAATTAAAATTAATATTTTATTTTCCTATTAAAATAATACAGCTCATAAAATTAAAAAAAAATATTCATCGATAGAAATATTCCTAAAAAAGTGGATGTTGCATATCCCATCATAGGCCTATTCTTTTTTTTTTTTCCTTTCTAAAAATTTACTGTGATGGCCCTTAAACTAAGCAAGTATTAAATATTTTCTGTTTTTTTTCTTTTTTTGGCAGAACTGGGGATTGAGCTCAGGCCCTTGTGCTTGCCGGGGAAGTGCTTATTCTACTGAGCCATCTCCCCGGCCCCTATTTTCTTCTGTATTTTAGTTTTAGAAATGAATCTTTTTTTTTTTTTGGTACTAGGAATTGACCTTGTGCTTACCAGGTGGGCATTGTGCCACTGAGCTATATCCCTGACCCCTAGAAATAAGGGCTGGTATTTTAAGTTTTTTTTTTTTTTTTTGGTGGAACCAGGGATGGATCTCAGGCCCTTGTGCTTGCCAGGGAAGCACTTATTCCACTGAGCCATTTCCCTGGCCCCTTAAGGTATTTTGTATGACCTGGATTGTTTTTTAAGATTTGTTATTTTAGGTTATCCAAGGGGAGCATTTGGCTTTTTCTTTTACACTGTCATGGAGAAAGTTTGGCTGCCCTGACAAGAACGGACACAAACATGTACCTTTTTTAGGATTTTGGTAGATGCCTTTCATTTACTTAATTTTAGTTTTCACTTGTTTTAGTACCTGTTTACAGTCTGTAATGATTGAATTTCTTGGAGGGAGTTGGGGTGTGGACACAGTACATCTTAGCTCTGTTTCCATCCCCATCCCTCCCTGGTCCCCTCCCTCCATCTTTTGATTCCCTGCTCATTGGAGAAAGATCATCTCCCTGATTGCTATTATCTGTGTTTTATTTTGCTCTATACCTGTGCTTTGGGTCTCTTACATAAGAAACCATGTGATGTTCAAACTTGTGCATCTGATTTATTTTGCATAATATTATGGTCTTAAGTGCATCCATTTACCTAAAAATGGCTCAAGTTTAACCTCATTGCAGAGTAGCACTTCATTGTGCACTCAGATACCACATTTTCTTTACCTTTTCACCTGTTGCTCTCAACATATAGGCTGCTTCCAAGATTGAGCTATTAGAATTGTATTGCTGTAATAAATATGATTGTGCATGTAATCACTGTAATCTTTTGGGATGGTACCTAGAAGAGGAATAGCTAGATTGAATGGAATTAATTTCTTTTTTTTTTTTTTTTTGGAGAAAGCTCCCTGCTTTTTTCCATAGTGGTTATACTAGTTTACATTCCCCTTAACAATGTAGAAGGGTCTTTTTTCCCACCGTCTTGTCAGAATTTGTTTTATTTGTTGATGAAGATATTTCTTGGAAAAAGAAGATATTTCTGGGGTAAGATGGAATCTCAATATTGTTTTTATTGGAATTTTTCTAATGGCCAGTGATGTTGAACTGTCCTTATTAGCCACTTTGACATGTTCTGAGAACTACTGGTTTGTCTTGCCTAATTTTGTGTCTTTTGTTAGGAGGGGGCCTAATTTTTTAATTCTTTCTATATTCTAGATATTAGTCATTAGTCCTCTGTGTGAGGAATAGCTGGCAAAAGCTTTATTTCCAGGTGGAGGAGGTGGGTGAGTGACACGTGTTTGGAGGCTATGTCTCACTGGCACTCTTCCCCTGTGCCTGTGTGGAGCCAGCTACATGAACTGAACCCTGTGAAACCATAAGCCACATAACCCAATTGCTCTTTTAAGTTGTGTATATTCAGGGATTCTATCTCAGCAACATACTAATACTAGGTGCCAATGGGGCAGAAAGACTTCTACATTACCAGGATGCAGGTTCTATAAAGTCCTGATGTTCTGATTCTCATTCAGCCCCATCAGATTTCCCCAGGTAGAATGTAAAAAGGACATTAGTAGAGATTTAAGCCAGGGCACTCAGTCTGATGAAGTGTGTCTGAGACAAGTGATGTCCACTTGCTCAACAAATAGGTTACATAGGGCAATAGGTTACATATAAGGGCTCAGACTACTGTGATGTCAGCTTTCACAGCCATGTGCTTGCCTCATAGGACCACTTTGAGGACACTAAGCTGTCCAAATAGTGTACTGAGAAGCCATGGGTTTTACTGTATTCCTTAGATTCAAGACCAGCCACAACAAATGTCCCCTATGGCCAACTGAATCAAAATTTAACTAACACTGAGTTCTTTCTGTTTCTTACATAGAATATCATGCTATGAACATCTAATGCCTTTATTGCTTTTTATAGATTTAGTGCTCTATGAATATTAGATATCTCATGCTCTCTCTGTTCCCAAGTGTACACACACACACACATGCACACACGCACACACACACACACAATTTGATGTGAGAACTCAGTAGTGGTAGCACTGCTACTGAGACCATTGAGTACATTCCCCTCTGTTTCAGTTTCAAAATCACCTATTGACTCCTGAAGCCTCCCAAACATATCTTTTAGGAACATTTATTTGCCAATTATTCTGTGCTCCTTGACCCTAGAATTTTCCCCTGTGCTAATTATTTTAGATAGATCCTGAGTTGCTGTCTGATGGAACATTTTTTTTTAGTTAGATAAACCAATCTCTAAAAGCACATTCTTACAGCTTATGAGTCTGATTTCACAGAGATATGTACATAGATGCATCTTTTCTATTATTGTAAAAGCGTTAAAGGTCTTCAGAATCTATCTTTGGAGGTTTAATAATCTGCCATAATGTTTGACAGATCTTTGTCTTGACTGAAGAGGTGTTAGAGAAACAATCCCTATTAAGAATTGAACTGATTCATTTTATTTAACCTGAAGGAAATTTCAGGATAACATTTACAAGTTCCCCTTCCCCATGAAAGGGACAAAGAGAAACAAAATTAACCATTTAAAATAAACATTTGGAGAGAAGTTAAATGGACAGGATTAGGTAGTAAGTTGGGGATAAGATAAACTGATCTTTTTTCTTATGAATAAGCATGAACTGAGTCATGCTTATTATAGTTTGAATTGAATAATGCTGAGTTAATCTTTATCATACAACTTGGCCCAGGCTATATTTCAAAGTAGCATAGGAGCTCAAATACTGAAATGATGGAGCCAACTGATAAAGCTGTAAAAATAAGCAAATGCCTGGCAAGCAACATGCCATCATTGACCTGCTGTCATTCACAACTGCTAATTTTGTTATAAATTGTTTTGTAATAGTATTCTTGGAAGGTGGATGAATAATGGTTTTCAGTTATTTAAATGAAAATGACTCAGTTCATGCTCATTTGCAAGTAAAAAGGTTAAGTTTCATTAACTTGTCTTCAACACACTACCTAATCCTATCCATTTAACTTCTCTCCAAATGTTCATTTTATTTTATTTATTTATTGTTTTTTTTTTTTGTTTGTTTGTTTTTGGAGAACTGGGGATTGAACTCAGGCCCTTGTGCTTGCCAGGGAAACACTTATTCCACTGAGCCATCTCCCTGGCCCTGAAATGTTCATTTTAAATGGTTAATTTTGTTCTTATTCCCAGAGCTGAGCTCTGATGTGTATGCAATATTGTGTGTACAAGTAGGAAAATAATGCTGAAAAAAAATAGTGTGTTTATCCCAGGTTTTCTTTATCTGTAACTTCTGGATAACATGGTGTTTACTTTGTCTTCACTTAAATATTTTAGTTGTGTTCGGGGGAGTCATGCCGTGAATTGGAGAAGGGGAAAAGGGTCCCTTCTAGGGCAGTAGTTGTAGTGCACCACTTCTGCTTCAAGTGGGGGAGACCCAGAAGTATGTCCTTTTGAACCTACTAGACCTATGTCTGATGATTAGAAGTGCAGAGAGTGACTTCTGGGAGGTCAATGTGGAGCCCTCATTTAGATACAAAGGAAAAATCGTTACCTGAGTTTTAAAAACAGGGGCACTAAATTTGCTGAAGTAGCTAGCTCCACAATGTTGCTACTGGTTTTCAGAATGAAAGCAGCAATATTATATTGCCCTCTACTGTCTGTATGATTATTTTCTCAACTCATTTCTTTGTTTAAGAAACTGACATACTGTTTTTAAGTGTAGAAGTACCAGGTTTATATTAGAAAATTTCAAAGGAAGATAGCTCAGTGGTACAAGAATCTGTGTAGAACATTTCAAGAATATAGATGAGAAAGTACAATTAAACTAAAAATTTCTAAGTATAAAAAGCATTAATTTATATTTTAGAAGATAAGAGAACCACGTGAAACTAAAGAAACCAAAGTAGTATAAAATTTTTTACAAGGGCTATTTGATCTTAAGTGACTGCCCTAAAAGTAAAAGAAAAAAAATGCACATTGAGACTTAGGGTTAGTTATCAATTTAAGAATTTTCTCATTTTATGTAGTTTAGATTTCCAGGGAAATTTAGAGAAATCTAGTAGCTAAAATGAAAACTCACAAATGTTGATTAAGAATACACAGCAATTCACAGTCTCATGTATCACTGACAGAAAAAAATGGTACACTTTGGGAAAGACTGTAGTCTTCTAAATTTAAGCATATAAGACCCAGCAATCTTATTTGTATAAATTTACTTAAGAGAAGTCACAACATATCTGTGCAAAACTTGCATGCAAATAAGTTTTGTTGATATCGAAAACTTGGGAAAAATATTTTTATGAAAGAAACAACATATGAACATATAATGTAGTATAAACACAATGAAATATCGCTGGAAAGGAATAAGCAGACCCATGTAGCAACACAGATAATTCTCAAAAGCATTGAGCCAAGTGAGAAAAGCCAGGTAGAAAGGACAACTAATTTTATGATGTTATTTATATTAACTTCTAGAAGAAAAAACCCTTGATAGAAAGCAGTGCCTAAGGTGAAGGAGGGGTAGGCTTGATTCAAAAGGGTACAAAAAAACAATGTGTGGGGGGATATGTGCACTATGCTATTTTCATGGTGATTACATGACTATGACTGCATGTAATCACCAAACTGTGCACTTAACATTGGTATTTTTAATTTTTAAAATAAGGCATTTTTATTTAAGTCAAGATTTAAAGGAGGAAAAGAAACTGAGGTGAAGCTGAATAAAAGAAAGTGCTGTATTAGCTCTTTATAAAAAAAGATTTAGGTTCCTAGGAGAGATCTCTAAATTAAAAAATAAAACAGCAATATGTCATACCTTAATAAAGCTGATTAATAAAACAAAAATGAAATTAAGAGGAAAAACAGTAACAGCCATCTAGTTTAAGGAATGGAGAGTAAAAGAGGAACAAAGCACAGATGAAAACTAAGAAATAGGTGGCAAACTTAAATCAGCTTTATTGATAATAGAAATGGACATAATGATTTAAACACTTTCTTTTCAAAACTTTCAAAAGCAAAGAGGTTAAATGTATAAAACAGGAAAAGAAAAGAAAGAAATTGGGAAATAGGAAGGACATGCTCAAATGGGAAGGAGAAGAGGGTAGGGGGAGGAGAAGGAAAGGAACTGGAAAAAGAATGGAAGAAAAAAATGGACAGAGTTTTTGTAAATCATGCAAGGAAGAAGGACCTAAGGGGTGAAGGGGAATGGGAAAAAATGAAATAGGTCTTGTGGAGCCAGGCATGGTAATGCATGCCTGTAATTCTAGCACTCTGGAGGCTGAGGCAGGAGGAGGATTTGGCCTGGGCTACCTAGTGCAACCCTGTATCAAAACCAGAAAACAAATAAAAAAGAGGATACATTATGTATGACAAATATGTACTAATAAATACAAGAAAAGAAAGGAGAGAAAGTACACCAGGCATGTAGTAGCATAAGGAAGCATGTGTGGTCAATAAGTTTAAATAATAGACTTCAAGACAGTGGTCCTTCCTACACAGAGGACTGTATCATGGTGACTAGACTCAATTCAGCAGCAAGACAGGATTCTAATGGTTCAAACACTCATTAACATGGGAAGCAAAAACTGAGAACTAAAAGGGAGAGAGCCATCTATGCACACTCAGCTATCTTTATACCCTGTCTATAATTAATAGAAATGGGGGAAAAGTTAGCAAGATTAGAGAAGATAGGTTGTTTATAAAATTATTCCTTACTCTAGGGTCATGAAGATAGTATATTAGGTTCTAAAGGTTGTTTACGTTTTCCCCTTTCACATTTAAATTTGAAAACTATTTAGAACTGATTGCAGTGAATTTGGTAAAGGACAAATTTACTGTTTACCATTTGGATCCTTAAAGGTAGTCCATCCTTTCCAGTGTGTAGATTCATATAAAGTGTGTGTGTGTGTGTGTGTGTGTGTGTGTGTGTGTGTGTGTGAATGTGTGTGTGTGTGTGTTTGTGTGTGTGTGTGTGTGTGTGTGTGTGCGTGCACATTAGGTTTCTGGGTATGCTACCTGGGGAGAGTTAGGTCCTGGGAGAGCAGTTGGCTGCAAATCATGGCCGCTATACATGGGTTCCTTCTGCACACTGCTGTTGCCCTGTGTGTGTGTATATAGTAGCCCCCATTACATTGGTCTCTTTGTCATTCTCTGTGCCCAGAACACAATATCACAGTTATACTTAGGGTTTTATAGTACCAGGTCTGGCTAACTGGTAGGGAAACTCTAAGAATTGGTGTTTAATGACATGTTTCATTCCATTTTTTTCATCTCATTATGATGGCTAGCATCCCCAAGAAATTGTTGAATAATAGAAGTGATGACATGGGGCACGCTTACCTTATTCCTAATCTTGAAGGAGAGTTTTTGGTATTTTAGCATATGTGTTATGTTCACTTTACTCTGTTGGTATGCCTTAATAAATGTGCCTTCTAGAAGCCCTAGGTTGTGAAGAAATTGAGTTGTATTAAATGCCTTTTATCTATCTGTTAAGTTTTCCTTTAATTTGTTGGTATGCTGGATCATAATTAAGAGTATTTATAAATGCTAAAAGCACACTTGGCTATCTTTATATATAAAATATATTTAATATCTGTGGGCACAGATAAACAGTATACATCAAATAGTGTAATCACCCTTATAAAGTAGAAACTAGAATAGATTAATCAAAAGAAAGAGAAACATACTAATAACTTCAATGTAATATTGTGGATACCTCAAAATGATAGCAATATGCCTGCTAGTTGATTTTCTTTTTCTGTTTTAACAGTGTGACAGAGTACACTGCGACAGGCTGGGGCACATTTGGAAGTTTCTGTGCTGGAAGTCTGCTTCCAGTGTGGCATGTTAGGTAGTGAGACCTACCTCAGGGGAGAACATGGAGAAATGCAGTTAGGTTTCTGGGTATGCTACCTGGGGAAAGTTAGGTCCTGGGAGAGCAGTTGGCTGCAAATCATGGCCGCTACACATGGGTTCCTTCTGCACACTGCTGTTGCCCTTCTGCTCCTCTGCCATGTTCTGGTGTATATAGTAGCCCCCACTACATTGGTCCCTTTGTCATTCTCTGTGCCCAGAACACAATATCACAGTTATACTTAGGGTTCTATAGAGTAGGTTTCTATAAAGTAAATCTCCAATTCATTCTTTTGCATATGGATATCTAATTTTCTTAGCATTGTTTGATAAAAAGATTGTCCCTATGCCAATGCCACACTCTTTTCACTACTGTAGCTGTCAAGTTTTTCAGTCAGAATGTGAGTCCACCACATTCTTTTTCCAGATTGAGATTCTCTCAAGGGTGAATTTTTCTTTCTTTCTTTTTTCTTAGAAATTGTTTTATTTTCCATTAGCCTCATTCCCATTTTGCTTAAGTGTTGGCAGAACAGCTCAAGACCACTCAGTGGTGGTTCCTCCCCACTCAGTGGCCTGCGCGGTGGGGGCTGCAGACCAGTCTTCTGTAGGCAGCTGAGCACTCCAGTCTTCAGTAGGGGACTGCTGAATGGGGACAGAGGGCACCTGCACACCCTCAGACCAGTCTGCAACAGCAGGCTGAGCAGCAGTGAACTCTGGAGCTGGTGCAGTCCATTCACCCTGAAATTCCTCCTTGGTACCAGCCTGCTCTTGTTTTTCAATCTCTTCAGGATCCCGGTAGAAGTAGAGATCAGGCATGGCTTCCCATGGGTGTTCACGAGAGATGGTGCCATGCATGTGCAGCACTTCCCGGGTCAGCATCCACCATATCGGATATACAGAGTGAGCTCCCTTATTGTTGCATGGGACAGTAATGTCCACATAGCAAAGAAGAGAATCTGTGTTTCACAGAGCAATGGTTGGCAGATTGACATAAGATGCCTCCGTTAGGGATTGGTGGTTGGCCTTTGGGTCAGTAACCACCAGAAGACTGCATGGATCTGGTTATTGAAGGTTTCAGGAGTGAAGTGGCCAGTGATAGGAGTAGCTCCAGTGGTAGCAGCAAAATTAAGCACAGCCCACTGGCCTGTGCTCTTAGAGGATATGACGCTGACATCAGCTGGGTTTTCAATGGCTACTGTGGCTTGAGCTGCCAGGAGGAGCTTTTCCCAAGTCCAGTTTAGATTTATGATGTAGATTCCATCACTTTTCCTTTTATAGATATACTACTCCATCTGGAAATCCAGGTTGGTGCCACCTAAGTGGGTTCCTGCAGCAAGGAACTTGAGGACGTCCTCCTTCATTTGCAGGACATCAAGGGCTCTGGACATTGTGAAATTTCCCTTTAAGTTATGATGGGAATCAAGAACAATGCCATATGGACCCCTGCCTGGGCAGTATGGAAAGGCTGAATTTTTCTATTACTGCAAAAAATGTCTTTGGAATTTTGCTAGGGGTTTACTGAATCTATAGATTTCTTTGGATAGTATTGGCATCTTAGCAAATGAAATCTTTGTAACTATTCTGTGAGAAGGGATGTCAATTTTTTTTCTTCTTTTATCTTTCAACAGTGGTTAATAGTTTTCAATTAATTTTTTTAATGGTATTGTGTATTGTTTTCTTAGTTTCCTTTCTGGGTTGTTGTTAGTGTGTAGAAATACACCTGAAGTTTACATGTTGATTGTATATCCTGATACTTAATTGGATTAATAGTTCTAATTGTGTATGTTCAGGATTCCTATATATAAGAGCACATCATGTGTAAACAGAGATCATTTAATGTCCTGCTTTCTACTTTGGATGGCTATCATTATTTTCTTTCCTGATTGCTTTGCCTAGAATTTCAGCTGTATGTTGAATAGAAGTGGTGAAAGTGAGCCATGCTCGATTTTAGGGGATAGACTTTCAGTCTTTCATTGGTGTTTATAGTTGATTGTTTCACACATGACTCAGTGGAGTCCTGCAAGCTTGATGAGTATTTTGTTAATCATCAAATGATTTTCAATTTAATCAAATGGTTTTTGTACATCAGTTGAGACAAGCATGTAGTGTTTTCCTTTATTTTGTTAAGGGGATGTAGTATATTTATTTTCAGGTGCTGACTCATCCTCAAATTTCAGGAATGATTTCTACTTGGTCATTGCATATAATTCTCTTCATATGCTGCTGAATCAGACTTGCTAGTGTTTTGTTGAGTAGTTTTGCATCAATGTCCCAAGGGGGATATTGGCAAGTACTTGTTTTCTAGTGCCCTTGTCTGGTTTTGGTATCAGAGCAACACTGGTTTTACAGAATAAGCCAGCAAGTTTTCTTCTGTTCAACTTTAGTACTTCAAGGATTGGTATTGGATTATCCTTTTTTTTTTTTTTTTTTTTTTTTTTTTTTTTTTTTTTTTTTTTTTTTTTTTTTAGCAGTACTATGGAATATCCTTAAATGTTTGGTAGAACTCATCAGCCAGCTTGGTCTGGGATTTATTGTTTTCTTTTTATTTTTAAATTTATTTATTTATTAGTGTCTCGCTACACATCACGGATTCTTTTTTTGCGGGGGGGGAGGGGAGGTCAGCTCAGCCCGCCCTGGTGGGAGGGGCTGGCATGGCATGTGGTGCTGGGAATCGAACCGCGGTCCCTGAGAGGCGCTTTAGACCGCTGAGCTATCTTGCCAGCCCGAATTTATTGTTGAGAAGGTTTCTTTTTTACTTATTCGATCTTTCCTAGTTACGTCTTCAGATTTTTTTTCATGATTTAATTTTGGTACTGTTTTTTTTTTTTTTTTTCTCTAGGAATTTGTCTTTTTCATCTAGTTTGGCATGCAGTTGTATATTTTTAGAATTCTTTATATTTTTATAGAATTGGTGGTTATATCTTGAAGCCTTTTTAAGACTTAGTAAGACTTAGTATGTTTTAACTTTTGGGTGCAAGATGTACCATTTCATGTGGGAGAAACATGACTTTTTATTTCACTGTGTGCTGGTTTTAGTACAATTTGTTGCTTCAATGCTGGGCAAAAGTGTGTTATCATGTAAGTGGGTGCTAAGAATTTCAAACCTTTTAGCCTCACAGAAAACACTACTCTTCTACTTTTGGTAGTAGTCCTACCAATCCTATAATTTCTACTAGCATGTTTTAATTCACTTATTTGTACTAGGAATCAAACTTACAACCTCACATTTGCCAAGCAGGTACTGTGCCCCTGATCTATATCCACAGCCTGCTATATCCCTGACCCTCTAATGTTTACTTATTTATTTTGCAATACGGGGGATCGAATTTGGGACGTTGTGCTTGCCAGGCAGGTACTTATGCTGCTTAAGTTATCTCCCCAGCTGTTTTAAGTATCTGTGTACTATGTATTTTTCAGTCACAGTCAATGGAAAATAACGAAAAACTGGACAACTTACACAGTACTGGGGCACTCATGCAAAGATAACTCATATTATAAATACATAAATATATATATATATATTTTTTTTTTTTTTTACTTTTTCTATAATTTATAAAACATTTTTGTTGAGATGCTCTAGTAGTTTGAGATGCAAAACAGAATCAAGGGATCTCAAAAGACAACAAATACTCAGCGTAAGACAGCTATTTAGAATTTTACTTTGGATTATGCAATGTACTTAATAAGTGACTATTTGGGTTTGTTTCTCTTCGCTGTAAACAGCTCGAGAACGTAAACTAGTATCAAAGCCCACAGACAACACTTAAAACCTCCCAGGATCCAGAGGGTCAGTAAGGCTAAGATTGCTGTCTAGTGCTTAAGCTAACACTGGGCAAAGCTCACAGGACTTGGGAGAGGAGCGTCTGAGGAAACCGCCGCCGCCTCCGGACTCAGCGATTCTTCCTTAAGACCGGACTTTGCATCGGAAGGAAGCTACGGGAAGGGCAGGCCAATTACACAAACAACTACGGGGTTTTTCTTTCTCCGTTTCCAACAGTCAGCCCGGGTCACAAGGGCCAAGCGCTTGGCGACACTAGACACGGATTTGGAAATCAGGGGGCCATCGAACTATTGCTTTTCTGAGGAAGAAACAGGACCAACAAAGGATAACACGTTAACCTCAATGCCCATTGAAGCGCACCCAGAATTCCCGCGTTACGTGGGCAGCGTACTAGTTTCTCGCGAGAAGACGGTTCCTTAGACGGGACAAACTTCCCTTTTCCGCTGCGCCGGTTTTGTGGGCAAATTTAAACACACGGGAGCGGAAGTGGCTTTAGTCTCTCCGAAATCAATACCCATTCTATACCTAAAGCCCAGCCTTCGGCAGTTATGGAAGGGCAGCAAGGGCAAGAAAGCCAGGCAACCCTAGCAGTGGCTCAGGCGCATTTCGAGAAGGGCGAGTACGCGGAGGCCGAGGCGCTGTACTCGGCTTACATTCGCCAGTGCGCCGGTACGGCCTCCGTCGGCCCGGGGCCCAGGAGGTAACTGTCGCGAGACCCGGGGGCGGGCGTCCCGGCTAGGGGCTCCGGGCGGCGTCGTGCCCCTCCTCCGCGACGTGCTCGCGGGCCGCGTGGGTCGCGCCCCTGCACTGACAGCAGCGGCCCCTCCCCTTTCTGGTTCGCAGTCCTCTGCGGCGGTCGGGGATCCGAGACGCGGGGGCAGCGCGCGCCGGGCAGGGCCGGGCCACGTCCGCAGCGTCCCAGCGAGGCGGTTCTGTGTCCTTGTTATGAACATTTTAAAATGTGGGGGGAAAAAAATAATGCACTTTCGGATGATCATTGCTGGGTTTAAGAATTATTACTTCATCCGCACATCGTATTTGTGGATGTTTTGCAGTTTTTCTTAAAGAGTAAGGATTATTAAAAAGCTAGCCCACCTATCATCACATCCTAATATCACACATCCAGTCAGTGTTCGAACTTTCATGATTGACAAAGCGTGCCTGTTGATACTTCGTTGATAGGTTTGTAGCCATTGGACCAACTATGAACCCTCTTGTGGTTCATAGGTCTTGGGCACTGCGAACCTGTTTGTCTTGACAGTTTATTCCATGCTTAGGATTTGCTGAAAGCGTCTTTCAGATGTCTTTTACTGTGATTATCTGTCTCTTACATTGTTTGTGGCTGGTAGTTAAATCTTGAAGTTTAGCTCCAAATCAGATCCAATATTGTGCCAAGAACGCAGGCGGGACTGTGCGCTTCCACAGGGAGGCGTGTAATGTCTGGGTTTCCTTTTTGCGATGTTAGCCTAAGCTGGTCCTATATGTGTCCAAAAGCTCTTTCAGGGGTTATGCTTGGATGTGTAGCATTTGCTGTTACTTCAGGATTTGCCCTTGTGCTTGTTGATGGTGGCTGTGGATGGGGCTGGGGAAGAGGGGTTGAACTTTTTTTGTGACAGTTGTGAGTTAATCTACATTACCCCCTTCTCCTTTGGAGGATTTGACTTTTCTTGTTAGAATGCCAGTTTGTAGCTTTTGTATTAGGATAAACGAAGCACCAAGAACTACCCCCCTTTCGGTACCAGGAACTGAATTCAGGACATTGCGCTTGCCAGACAGGTGCTTATCCTACTGAACTATCTCCAGCCCAGGGCTTGTTATCTATTCTTTTTGTTAATCTCATAGGGCATTAAGCCAGAACGAAAAATATGTTTTCTTCAATAATACACCGGACTCGTGGTTACACTAGATGTTTTCGAACATCTGGAACATCTAGCTGGAGTCACGCTGGAGGCACTGTGCTTGTCTCATCCCCCAATAGATTCATGAGCAAAGGAACATTAGTTTCATGTCTTTGATTCGAGCTCTCAGATACATCAGGGTTTCAAAAAATACTCAACAGCAGCAGGTAGTGGGTGCTTTCCAATTTCTTTAGTCTTCTGCACATCAGGCTGAGAACTGAAATGTTCCCGTTAAATGTAATTTCCGCCCGTTGCTGGCATAACAAATAGAATTTGCTATGGCATTGGTTGCCTGTGTTCTCATCTTGGCTTTGTTGCATTGTACGTACTTTTCCTCAGCCTCAGTTTCTCATCTGTAAAATTATGCCTCCTTACAGTTCTAAAAGTCTCATGGTAGTTTCATGTATTGAAACTGAATTCTATCAGTTAAGGTTTCCCTCTAAATATAAACTTTTGGCATTCAAATGTATTTTGAAAACATTGGAACACTGAATCATCTTGAAGTTGTATTTACAATCCTTAGAAACATCTTTTACTCCAAAAAGTCTGTCATTTTTTTTTTTAATATTATAAGGTGCAGCCTTAACCATAATTTAATTTTCCAGTATTTTATCTGTGCCAAAGCAATAAATGCTAAAAGTCCACATCAGGTAACTTGGTTAAAATACAGCTTTATACAAAGAGCAATACTAGCAAAAAAAAAAAAAAAAAAATTCAGCATGACGTTGGCTGATTGGTTTAAAGTTGAAAACAAAATTTCTGCATTAAAAAATAGGCTTTTCAAATTTGTTTTAATGAGGTATAAATCTAACATACTGAATATAAGAATTTATGGCAAAGCCACAGAATTTCAACTTTAAGGATTAAAACATTACTGAAGTTCCGAAGCTGCTTTCTTTTTCAAACTCTTAATGTGTAGCAGATAAGTTGTGTCCTAACAGACAGATGAAGGATGTGGACCCTCTTGTTCTCTAGCTTTAACAGCACTCCTAGTGGCATCTGGAAGTATCTTAGTACTGTTATAGGCAGCAGAGTAAGATAGAAATGTTATAGGCAGTCAGACAGGGCCAGGCCCTCAGAAGGAGCTAGCATGAAAGACAAAATACCTTGTCTTTCTGTGAGAAAGGCAGACACTGGCTGTGGGCCAGACCTCAAGACAAAAGATTAAATAAGTACAAACCTCCCTAAAGATAAGCATGTGGGACTGGAACTCCAGATAGGTCTCTGTCACCTTGTGGAAGCCAGGAACAGTCATGAGCCCAACCCCTCTACAGGAAAAGCCCCTGTTCTAATTCAGGCCCACTTGCTATGTGACTTGCTTCCCCATTTGGTCCTGGATTTAATTCATTTTACCTGAGCAAGTGTTTGTAGCCTTATTGGTTCATCATAACTTTGTTCCACCTCAGGCCCATCTAGTGAGTTCCCATGTTTTTCAACTTAGACCTGCCACACCTTGTGGTTTTGCTCTATAAAGCCCCTAGAAAAGGCAGGAGCCTTGGCAACCCACCCGGGTCCCCTTACATCCCTATGTCAGACAGAAACTTTTTCCCTCAATAATTAAATTCTGCTTTTAACCTCTGTTCCTAAAAGTCATTCTTTGGTTTTAGAGAACACAAACTCACCCAGGTGGCTTTCATACTGGGAGCTTCATTCCTCTATGTCACTATCAGTCTCTCTTATTCAGGTCTCACAGAACAGAAATTTTGCCAAATCACAGTAACTCCTCTCCACTGTTAGCAAATTGAGATTGTGAGTACCTTTGCAGGCTGCAGCATTTACAGTTGTTGTCTGAGATCCGAAGGCTCAAGACTTTGAGGGATGTGGCTGCCTGCAGTCGCAAACCTTTTCTGAGGACTGTACTTCCCACCATGGGGTATAACAAAGGAAGGCTAGATAAGTCTAATTTGCAGCTTCTCAGGTTCAAATGTGAGAATCACTATAAGAAAATATCCCCTGACCCACATCAGAGCCTCTGCCGCTCTCTGTGTACGTGATTTGTCCTGTGCAGCAAAGGACGTTGGGGGGGGGTGCTGACCTGTTGTGATTCTCAGGCTGGCTGGGTGTCCAGTGCTTCATGGGATGTCCACTCACTTTGCCATCTTGGTGCAGCCTATGGAGCTCTCTAGGCCTGAGCTGATTCTGCACAAGACCTCCATGGTGGATCAGAGCCCACCCTCGCAGAAGCCAGAAGCCAGGCTGCCCTTGAGGGGATCTCAGCCTCACTGGTCACTCTGGGGATTAAGCTGTTGAACTTTCACCCAGTCCTAACTTATTTATTGGTGAAAATACTTTTACATCTCATTGTTTTAAGATTCTGAGAGTGGTGTTAGTAATTCTCTGTGTGACACACCCAAAGTAATTTTTGGGCTAACTTCCTTATCTGTGTCTGATATTTGACCCACTAGTGTGTGCTCAAGGGTTCAATTCCTGGCACCACATGACCAACTGGCCCCATCCCAGGTGTGCTGAGCCAGCCACTGAGAATTGGTGTGATGTCACCCGCCTGTAATCCCAGTGTTTGGGAGGCTGAGATAGGAGGATCACTATGAGTCCGAGCTGCATAGTGTGACCGGGTACCAACTACATAAAAAAAAAAAAAATAATTCTAATATTATATTCAGCAAAATATGACAATGAATAGGGTGTTTGAACACTGTAAAATTTCATGTACTTTTTCATGTACAGGGTCTTCAGGGTCTCACTACTCAGATCAGACTTGTAGTTAACCTCCTGTTTTTCAGTTTCCCAAGCATTGGGATTACAGGCGTGTGCCACCACACCCAATCTTAGTGGCCTTCTCAGGGGTGGGACCGGCATGCCCCCTGGGGTTTGAACCCCAGCTGCTGTGCTCTGTTTAAGCAGGCTTTTTAGTCCCTGAGCTATCTCACTGTCCCCTCATGTGCTTTTCATTTTTAAATTTTTAAAAATTACTTAGTTTTGAGACAAGGTTTCACTATGTAGTTCAAGTTGGGCTTGAACTCACCGTGTGGCCCAGGTTGTCCTTGAGCACATGCAGCCCTGTGGCCTCAGCCTGGAATCATAGGTGTATGCCACACGCTGGGATCATGCACTTTTCAGATTGACATTGTAGTGCTATAACTCTACAAAACGGATAAAAAGTGATTTCAGTACCCTGCATGCTTTAGCTTTGGATTTTCAGCTTTTTTTTTCGGTGTAGTATGGCATGTTACAGAATGTGAAGTTTGACAGTGCTAAAAAGAAAATGAAAGTGGAACTGAGAGGAATTCGATAACAGTGATTTTTTTTTTTAATGTGAACTTTTTGTTTAAAGCAAATGCAGCCCTGAGGGTTTGGCTACTGCGTATAACAACAGGGG
This sequence comes from Ctenomys sociabilis, assembly GCA_004027165.1. Lineage (NCBI taxonomy): Eukaryota > Metazoa > Chordata > Mammalia > Rodentia > Ctenomyidae > Ctenomys > Ctenomys sociabilis. Next base: position 10,317 of record PVKA01003942.1, on the reverse strand, counting down.
GCAAATCAAGTACTTGAGGGTTGATTTTTATGACGCGATGGATGACTACACATCTGCCATAGAAGTCCAGCCCTGCTTTGAAGTTCCCTATTACAACAGAGGGCTGATACTGTACAGACTGGGTAAGAATTTATACTTGATTTGGTGTGTTGCGTTTCTCATTGATTGTGTTCTACTATTTCAGAGCTATCAGCTGTCCTAACATGAGTGTAGTGATGATCAGGCTTTAGTGAAATATAGCTTCAGTATTTGGAACATAATGTGCCTGAGCTTGTGTGAGGTGTCTGATGGGTGTTAGAGATTACACTGGAGCCCTGAGCCAGTAACTGCCTCTGGGCACAGGTCAGGGGTGACCCCATCACCCCATCAGCCTGTGCCTGTAAGTTCTCAGCTGCAAGTGAGAGTAATGCTGGCAACTTGTGACACTTTGGTAGATAAAACTTTTGAGCTACGTGAGGCAGTACACAGGGAGAAGTTTAAATCTCTTATACTGAGGGAACTGTTTCTGGTTTCTCATTTTTTCTCTGCATTTGTGTAAAGGTGATAGGCTTGTTGAAATTTTATGAATTACACTACTGACCCACTAAATCTTATAAACCCACAACTAGATTGATTAATTTCCTTTTTGTAGTGCTCAGGGTTGAACCCAGGGACTCTTACATTCAAGGCAAGTGACTGCAGCCAGTCCTTAGAGCAGATTTGGGGCGTAATTATTCCAGAAGGGCACACCACATTACTGCGATGTGTATATCTCTGTATCACCATTAGGAAAGCTTCCTTTATTAGGTTTGATTGAAAGTTCATGAATATTAACCTATGTATATGCAGACTTTGCTGTGAATAAGATGTAGAAATACTCAGCTTTTTTTTCTCTTCTATGTTTTTGGATCTTGGTACAGGATATTTTGATGAAGCTTTGGAAGATTTCAAGAAAGTATTAGACTTAAATCCTGGATTTCAAGATGCTACTTTGAGTTTAAAACAGACTATTCTAGACAAAGAAGAAAAACAAAGAAGAAATAGTGAACAAAATTATTGAACTTTTAAATTTAATTGAAATAATAATAATGATCATTACATCTGCATCTAGTTGGCTGTAATTTAAGATAAACAATGAGCTCTTTTGATTTATATTTAAGATAAAAAATTCATACATTAGCACTGAAAGTTAAACAATGTTTCATATTGTTAATTTCAGGTTGAAAACTATTTTGGGGGGATGATTTTTATAAAGTGTAAATAAATAATCTCAATGTATAGGTGTATTTTTGTAGCATAATATTTTAAATAAATGTGATATTTTCTTTGGTAAAACTTGTGGCATTTTTTATTTGAAAAAAAAAAAAAAATCACCTGCAGAAAAATTGAAGCATAATGAGTGCTATCAGTCCTGAGAAACATGCTATGTAGTTTCATTAGTCGTTAACATTGTGCCTAAAAAATAAAACTTTTTGCTGAGTCATTTGAGGGTGAGATACAACAGTCACAGTATTTCATCCCTAAATATTTCAGCCTGCATCTTTCAAGAATAAAGACATCCTTTTTTGCTATCACAATACCATTATAACATCTAGTACAGTTAAAAGTTCTATAATGTACTCCATATCTAGAGCATATTCAGATTTCCCCAATTACTTCGAAATGTGTAGATTTTTAAATTTTTGTTCTGTAGCCAAGCAGGTTTTGTTGCATTCTTATGTCCTGAGTTCTTGTCATCTCCTGTTCTTTTTCTCCCTCACAGTATTTGCTTTGAGAGAAGAAAGCTATTTTGTGTGGCTGGGCTGGAAAGACATATTTTTGCCTTGAAAACAAGCATGTGGCCTATAGGGGAGAAATTTGAATTCAACATACATTTGATTTTCTGTAGAAATCATTGATATGATTGGTTAAAATTTAAAAATACTGTATATTGAATACAATTTTCTGTCTGTGGATAATGAAGTTATTTTCATAGCTACTTTTTGTGTGCTTAAGGTAGGCCTTCATGCTCTATGTGAGATTTTACGGGTGCTGTGGGGACAGACAGAATAAGAAATTGGTAGAAACATGGTGAATGTAAAGCTGGAAATTCCACTGGGTTCTGAGGAGGCTGTCAGAACTGGGGAGGACTTGAGAAGGTGAGCCAAGCCCGAAGGTCCCAGCTACATCTTTAAATTTTTATTGTTGTGGTTTGGCTCTCAAGCATATGACCCTCAACTTGCGATCTCCCAAGCTAGTTTACTGCTGCTGCAGAAAACTGTTCTTGGGCGGAAAGGACCCTTGTGGGGAGAAAGGACAGTGTGCCTGCGTTCTAGCGGCAGGCACAGTTCCCTGCTGTGGCCTCGGATACAGTCCCCACCACCAGCGCTAGCAGGATTCTTTTTCTTTTTGAGTGAAAGGGAGCTCATGAAGCAGACAGAGTAATTGTCATAAATAATATCTGGCAAGAATACATGGACAATTTGTGTTGCAGGTGAATGAATATGAAAGGCCAGAAAGGAAAAGTATAGTTCTGGAATTATTCACATTTTCCAATGATTTACCTCTCCATTGTTGGAAATGTCTTTAATAGAATTATAAAGTTGCATGAAAGCAGAAAAACCTTTTTATGAAACAACGTTTTTTTCAAGAAAGTGTAGACGTTAAGAGACCTTATTGCCATTCCATCCAAAGAATCCAATGCCCCAAGAATACTTAAGTGACTTCCTGCTCACTTGGCGCCTCCTTTCTTTTCTTTACTCTTCACTAGAACTAGATAAAATAAGAAAAAGAACATTTGCTGAAAAATGTCATATGGTTTGCTGGGGTTTATTCCAGGTTTCATCACTGAAAATAGTCACTGAAGTGCAAATTGATCCTTGCTGATTGGAGACCCAGGTGCTTATTTTCTCTTGCTTGTTATTGAAAGTAACTAAGAAATAATGCATTTACCTCATTTATCTCCTTTGGAAGTAGAGATTGTATATTCAGAGTCCAAGTTTCTGATTGGTTAGTTAAAGGTAGCTTTTGCATCTTGCCCACATTTCAGTGTTTCTTTTTTCTATTAGAAAAATACTAGTCTTATAGGGTTTTTTTTCTTCTCTGCAAAAATAAAGCAGAAAGTTTTGGTTTGATCTCAAGATTGTCTCTTACAAAGTATAGTAAAATAGAATGAATTTCCTTAAGTTACGGTTTTTAGTTTAGAAAGTTATCGTCTGCCCTTTTTGGAAGTCTGCAACTGAGTGCAGCCCTGGACTGTCTTTGTGATAGCAAACTAGTGGAGCTGGGCAATAGTGAGCTACACTTGAAAGTTAGGGTCAGAGCCTGCCTGGGTGCTCCTGTCCACTCTTTCCAAGATTTTGCCTTCTCTCACTGGTGTCTTTATCCTAAATATAACTTTGTCCTCCTATTATTGTGAGGCTTGTAAATCTTTCCAAGTGCGTACACTGTATTTTACCTCTTGTCAGGGCAAAGAAGCCCAGCATTACCCTGGTACCCATCTCAGTGTCTCCCGTCTGAGTGTAGTCTTCTTAAAAATGTAACTATTGCTGTCAAATAATTAAGACTATCTTCTGAGTGAAAAACCATTAAGTGAAAAAATATTTCTAATTGGAAATATTTCATTTTATCCCACAATATCCTGTTTTTACTGGAAGAAAAAAAGCAAGAAATAAAAACAAATGTGTGTTACAATTTGAAAGCACCTAATTTGCACAAACTGTTAAAAGTGTTTACTTGTTTTTTTTCCTGCTGACACATTAAGAAAAAAGCTGTATTGTCCCCATGCACTCCATCTATTTGAATTGTAGTGTTAGATGGCTTTTAAAGTATTCTGCACCATTTTCTAAAATGAGGTTTTAGGTATTTTAGATTGAATGATCATATTGCATGCAATCAAGTTGTTACATGGAAAGGTATTTTTAGGCAAATTAAATACTAACTGGAAGAGTACTTCAGAAAACAACAGGATATGCATAACAGATCAAAGATGTCACCTCTTAGTTTTGTTCAAAATATGCAGCATGATACTAATTTGTTTCATGTGTGGATATCTGACTAGCAGCTTGTGCTAAGGAAATCAGCGAGTCTGTCTCTGCCTGGAACTATAATGTTGAATTTTTTTAGGACATTTTGGGCTGACACTTTTTTTTTCTTTTTAAAAACTGATTGTTAGGGCCGGGGAGATGGCTCAGTGGAATAAGCGCTTCTCTTGCAAGCACAAGGACCTGAGTTCAATCCCTGGTTCCGCCAAAAAAAAAAAAAAACAACAAAAAAACTGATTGTTGACAATCATGTGGGATATGTTTTCAAGAAGCTAGTGAAGAGCAGACTGAACATTTGCTGTGTGAGCTAAGTATGTAGTTTTATGGGCTTCCATAAAAACTCAGATTGTAACATGTTCTACATTTTTCCAACTGTGACAATAAATTAGGATTTCAATTTAAACTTGTATTTGGTTAGAAAGAGATTTGTTACATTTCAGGTCTGTTATAAGGGAATATCAGAAGCAACCATTTCTACATGAAGGACAGAAGGATGATAAATACAATGTCATGTTTGTTTTTAGAAAAATCCGATGGTGAGATGAAAAAAGTAAGAAGATGAAAGCACAAATCCTTGTAGCAAAAGGCAAATGATGAGAAATGTGTAAGTTAAGAAACATGGCTTTGAATATACATAGAACAGTAGAGCAAGAGCGCAGCTGTAGCCCTCATTCTGCATGGGGCAGGGGCAAGAAGAACCTGCTTTGTATAGAAGAAGAAGCCGAGGTGAACAAGTCCAGCAACTTGCCTCGTGACATCCAAAATCCACGTAAACAGGGCAACAGCAGTTGCTATCAGTTGACATGTTGCCAAGCTGACGTCACCTCACAGAGAACTGTAGTTGCTTTCCTGATAAGAATTTAAATTGTTCATAAATTGCTCAAAAATGTTGTAATATAAATCAAGGTGAGTATCAAAATGGTTTTAAAATATATTTTATTAATGGAACTTTATTGCAATGCTAGAATTGCTCATTGGTCATTTTCTTTCCTGATTGAAAACAGGCATGCAAGATGGTGCAAAGCAGATGAATATTAGAGCAAACTCCATTTGGAATCTTGAGTGCCATGGTTGTGCCAATTTGTTAATTTATGTCCTATGTTAGGAAAAAGCATCCAACGCCCAAGAAGAAGGTGAACAGAACGCTGTGTGTTCTTTCAGTATCACAATGAACCCCAAGCACCAGATCCACCCCGAAACTGTTTAATTCTACTCTTGGCTAGGGCCCAGGATGAAGTTACACATAACTGGGCAATTTTTTCTTAGAGAAAATACAAGTGAATTCTGTCTGACAGAAAAGGTAGCCCTAAAGGTTATGGCACTACTGCCAAAAAGAGCACTAACCAGTTTTCTATCTAATGTAGCAACTTTTATTTCCACATTCTTCTTCAGCTTTCCAGTGCTTCCTACTCTTATGGTTTTTTTCATTAAAGAGTTAACTATTTGCCACGTTTTCATTTCATATTCTTCTTATGAGTCATGTTTCACTTTAAAACAAATGTGTATTTCAACATTCTTAGATAGAGCTTATCATTATTTAGTCACGTTTTTAGCAGGAGTATGAAGGAAAGTTTTTTTTCCTGACCCCTGTTCTTTAAAATAGTCAGTACATTTTGGTCTTTACACTATTGGTTTTTTTTTTTTTTCACATCAGAGAAACTGTGTGATATTTAAACTTGTGTCTGATTTATTTCAATTAAGATTATTTGACCCTTATTAAAAAAAAGAAAAACACATGAAGAATGGACCTTAATTGGACTGGTACAGAAGTTATAAGTGAACAGTAATATGCCACCCCCTTCTCCTCAGGAGGTAACTGCCTTTAACCAGCACAACTAGAAACTAAGGGTTTCAAGCTCCCTCCTCTATTCTTGTTACTCATATCTTTTAAAAAACTACGTTTAGTCCTGTTCCCTACTTGGCACCATTTTTGTGTGACCCTAGTCCTTCTTCATTGTGAAGTTCTCTAGAAGATGACAATTGCTAAGGCCCAGCTGGCCACGGGCCAGTGGTAACTCAGCTCTGGGTCCTGGCCCCCCGGCTGATGTGTCTCCACTGCTCTGGTCTTTAGAGCTGAGCCTGATGCAGTGCCCCTGGAGCCAGCCTCCTGACTCCAGTGGTCCATTCTGTCTGCTACCACCCCAGCCAGATGTCACTTTCTGTCTGTTGCAAGCCTGCTTTGCCCTCATCCCTGAAGTCTGTATCAGTGCAGCCACCAGAATGGGTCAGCAGCATGCAGCAGTTTCTCTGTCAGGTTTATACCAAGAAGCAAAGATCTTGCAGAGGCTATAGCTGAGGAGCCTTTCTCCTCTTTCCCTTGCCCCTTGGCTTTATCCCTTCCCTTCTCTGATCACCTGCTTCAAATTGCAAGCCCTGTTATGCCTTCTGCCCCTTTACTTTCTTTCCCATGTCCCCCTACCATGTTTTGTTCATCTGCCTGCCCCAATGCTCTTGGCAGGCTAGCTGTCGGGGCAGGGTGTGCATCTATTTTAATCACTGCCATCCCACATTCCCCAGAACTGTGTGCAGTGAACAGCAGGACCCCAGTCATGCCACGGATTAGGGCATGGTTACCAGGATCTTGTGAACTTGCAGTTCAGACCTTGCAGATTCATCACTGGCTCAGAGATCTTTAACCTCTTCTTAGTTGACCTGGAAAATAGGGCCTAGTTTATAGTTAAAATTTTATTTTATTTAACATAGTGGAGCTGGGGAGATAGCTCAGTAGAATAGGGCCTGGGTTCAATACCTGGTACTGCCAAAACAAAACAAGACAGAACAAAAAAACCCTTACTTTCCTGATTGAATTTATTTTTTATTTTTATGTATTTATTTTGCAGAACTGGGGATTGAACTCAGGCCCTTACGCTTGCCAAGGAAGCGCTTATTCCACTGAGCCATCTTCCTAGCCCTTGATTGAATTTAGAGGAAGAAAGCTTTCTAAGAAGGCAGCTCACATTTGCTCTAGGGGCTTTGTTTTTAATATAACAGGCATCTTTTTTTTTTTTTTTTTTTTTTTTGGCAGAACTGGGGATTGAACTCAGGCCCTTGTACTTGCCAATGAAGTGCTTATTCCACTGGGCCATCTCCCTGGCCCTATAACAGGCATCTGTGATGGGTTGAATTATATCTCCTAAAGACATTTTGAAGTCTTAACCAGATGTCCCTCAGATGGGACCTGTGGAATGGAGTTATAGTAGATCTGTGGATGGAGTTGGATGGTCCTTAATCCAGGATGATGGGCATCCGTATCAGAAGCCACTTCTTGTGATTGGTGTCCTCATAGAAAGGAGATTTGGAAGCAGACGCAGCAGAAACAATGCCTTGCAAACACGGAAGCAGAGGTTGGGATGATGCTGCCCAGGCTCGGGGTGCCTGTGGCTTCCGGATGCTGGAAGAGGCAAGGAGAATCTTGGCAGAGTTGGGAAGAATACAGCCCTGCAGACATCTTTGCTGTGGACTGCTAGTCTCCAGAGCTGCCAGAGAATCAGCTCCTATTGCTATACCACACTTTGGTATGGTGATGCTGGGAAGCTAATGGTGAGTACTGGTTCAGTTCTGAGGTGACAGCCCTTTTTCATGAGTGTTTGCACCCTGCCAAGTGCAGCTGCGTTTTAGAAAAGGTGAACCTCTTGTTGGAACAGGCCTGCGATCTAAGGCTCCCAGGGTCCAGGCAGGGGAGAGAAGGCTGTTCTTTATCTGGCCATGGCCCTGACTGCATCAGGAGAGGAACCCATGACTAAGCACCGTACAAAACACGCTGGTTTGCAGTGGCTGCCCACAAGAAATTCATAACCACCCTGTCTGTGTGGTTCGAGACACTCAGCTCTTGGAGGACCGAGGCTCCTCTGACCTGCAATTGGAAAAGAGAAGTGGGAGTCACTTCAGGCTGCCAAACAACGAACCATTACTAGCAAGCCAGGTGAAGAAACATCCAAACTGGCCGAGCAGCCAGGACTGGGAGCTGTCAGTTGGGCTTGCAGAACAATAATTTCCATCGAGAACACCAGTTTTGCCAGTGGACTTGCTGGGGTGGGACCAGCTTCTTGCATGGGGCGGGGGTGGTGGCTAATGGAGCAAGGCGCCTGTATGTAGGAGCCTCAGCCCCTGCTTGTGACAGTGGCCAGTGTCCACTTCTCGCTGTTGTCCCTCCTTCCTGATTTACCTCAATCTTGTGTACTCTTTAAAGACCTGAGTTTGATCGCTGGTATTAGCCAGTTTCAACAATCACCATTAAATCTTCTCCACCTGCATCAGCCTCCACCCATGCCCTCCTGCTCCAACTGCCCTGTGCTGAAGCCACAGGGTCCGGCAGCCAGCCTTGGTCTTACCTTGTTAGAAAGCAGACTCTTGCAGTTTGGAGTACAGCTCTGTGGTAGAGTGCATGCTTAGTCTATGTAAGGCCTCACATTCAATCCCCAGCAGTGAAGGAAAAAGAAAAAAAGGAAGGCAGACTCTGTCCTGTGCCAGACCTCTGGATTGGAAGTTCCAGTCTAACTGACTGGTTTGGATGAAGCTGTGGCTAGAGGGGTTCTGGTCTGTCGTGCTGGATCTCTGACTGTGCTCTTTGAACCAGCAGCACCAGCACCACCCAGGAGCATGTTAGAAATGAAGATGTAGGCCCTGCCCTAAAACAACCAAATCTGACTCCCAGGAAGCTGCCTGGCATCTCTGGTTGAGAGCCATTTTCCTCTTATCATTTGGTTTAGCATCTAATCTTGGGCTTTTATTCTGTGGAGCTTTGCTCCTCCCTACAAATGAAGACCCAAGCGCAGAAGCAGTGTCAGTTGTATGTGTTCCCAGGCTCAGTCTCGCTGTCAGCATGGGGTGCTATGTCCTGTGGTCACCATGTAGTATCTCTTCCTGTGTAGGCTCTGAACAATGCACATGGGCATTAGGAGGACGCGGCAATGGAAGGCCTTGCTCAGCTCCAGCCTGTCCAAGAGCTTGAGTTCTTGTCTGTGTGTCTTCTCTCACACTGGAAGCCATCAGTACTATGTAGTTTTGTTGTCTCATTGTAGCCTGACTTGATCCAGAATTCTGTCTCCCAGAGTTTTATGTGGTTTTCCTCCCTGGAAAAAAGTCATTTTTATTTGCTATTAAAACAAAGCAATGCTGGCTGATTTCCTTTCTGGATCAATGAGTCCCTCATCAGTGGCTGAGCTGGGCCCTCAGGCCTGCAGGAAGGGGAAAAGGAATCTCAGACATGACTAACGTTCAGCCTCCTCAGCTTCCTACTTGGGAATTCATAAATCGCTGCTGGGTTCCATCACCGGCAATTACTGCACAGCGAGGGTCGGGCCGGAGGCCATCCTCACCCTGGCACTCCTCCTGCTAGGTGGCTGCTCGCCTGCAGCTGCCTGACGTGATGCCTCCTGAGGACTCAGGGGGCACGCAGTGTTCAGCAGCCATGGAGCTCTGGAGCTGGGCAGAACATGAAAAAGTCATCTCCTTTCTTGCACAGGTATTTTACAGGGAAGGAGGCTCTGTGTTGGGTGGCATGCAGCTGTTACAACAGAACCCAGCTTAGAGGCACCTTTATTGTTATGTGTCTTGACCTCAAATCTTATATCCTGCTCTGGGGTCACCCCCAAGTTTGGAACTTGTGACCTAGGCCTGTGAGAGATCATACAAGGGCCCAAAAGCCTGACTCACGATTACTAAAGGAACTCAGATCAAGTCACTGAGCACACAGGATACCCCAAGGCAGAGCTGAGCTGTGGGGCACAGGCCTCACCCAGGGGCCGCAGATAAGGAAGTTGGTGGAAAGAATTTTGAAAGAAAAGAATCCACTGGGGTTTCACCTGCTGAACTGCTGCTGTAAACTGAATTGCAACGTGGGAAGGAGAAGGGTAATTCTACACAAAACCAGGGCACAAGGCACAGGGAGGGCAATCTGCTGGGAGTGGCAATTGGGAGAGAGAGGGTGGAGATTCATTCAAGAGCTTTCCGGTGTATACTTCATTTTTATACATTTATGATTTTCTGCTGGATGGTTAAGACCTAGGTAGATCCAAACTTATATACCAACACATGTACTTTATATTTCCTATGTGGTCATTGAAGTCTTCTCAGGGTTTATCTTGTAGTCCTGTACATTATTCTGTAGTTCCTTTGTCTGTCATCCATGTGGATGAGTCACGGCCAATGCTTGACCAGATTGCTCTCTGTGAGAGCCTGAGAGAAAGTTTTCTCTTCATGTGACTCTCCCCAGGCACACTATAGAACTTCAATCTCTTTCCTCTGTGGCTCCACAATCTCCTTGCTCAGAAAATTTGGAGCTCACCTGAGTCTCATAATATTGCAGTACAGGTTC
>PVKA01003941.1:0-104276 GCA_004027165.1 Ctenomys sociabilis | reverse complement strand
ATCTATCTATCTATCTATCTATCTATCTATCTACAAAACTAAATCCTTTAATGAGCATTCTAAACAAATTCTGTAAAGGTAATATCACACCTGGAAATTTTAGCCCATATATTTTCTCTCTTGTCCAGAGTTTAGATACAAAAGTTAGTGTCCCAGTGAAAAATTGTACCTGTTTGGCAAAACTGAGAGCTTAATGACAAAGATCCTGGAGCAAAAAATGAGAGGTAGATCAGTCACATACCAACTTCTAGACCTCAAATTTTTTGAAAATAATCCTAATTATTGAAGACTTTTTTTTTCATTTTATATATTTGGTACAGGGTCTCACTACACAGCTCAGATTTGTAGTAATTCCCCTGTTTTCAGCCACCCCAGCACTGGGATTTTAGGCATGTGCCACCATGCCGGGACTGGGCAGCAGATTCAGTGCAGCCCAGGGGTGGGGCCAGAACAGCATAACTGGTATTGAACCCTGGTCCCTGAGCATGCCGAAGCCAGTACTTATTCCACTGAGCTATATCATCAGCTCTAAAGGCAGTTTTATTCTAAACTCCAATAGCTGTCCCCACAGATAATTTTTGAATTACATCCTCCTCAGCAAGTGTGACACTAAAGTACATGGATCACTATTTTATAAAGAGATGAAAATTGTACTATTTCATTATCTTTTTCTAGTCCTTTTCCTGGGTTAAAGATAACTTGGATAGAATATAATTATGACCATTGTACTTTTACAAATACCTTGCAAAAAATTACTAGAAATTATAATGCTGCCTTACATCTATTATAAAAATGTCACATTTTTCATTATATCATGCACCATACTTTTTAGAGGGGTATTAGCTGATCTTGCATTTAGAATAAAACTTGCTTTTTCCAGGTTATACTTTGATAAATGAATATTCACATGTGTGTGCACTTCCTATGTTCATATGAATATAGAAGCCCCAGACATACAATGATGCAAACAATTCTGCTAAGATTCAATATAATATACTTTTTATACCTTGTTGGAGTTTCATTTTTTTCAACAGATTTTTTTGAACCCCAAGATTTGGCAAATTATCTAAATCTATTAGGCTGCCTCAGCAAGTTTACTTTCTAAATAAGTGACAGGCTTGATTAGTAAGTGTGCCCTTTATCTGTAAGGTTCTTATTTGTCTACCATTTCACAGCAAGCAATTCTGATGAATAGTACAATTAACCTTTCCGTTATTAAAACAATTAATTGCAAAAATTAAAGACATGACAGGGACAAAATATTAATGCATAAATTATTAGGTTCAGAAATTATAATTATTAATCCATGTTCAGTAATTGTGGCATAAATAATGAGCAAATTGTATGCTAAAACCTGTGGGGTTTTTTGACTACTTTTGTGGACAAAGGGTGAACATTTTACGTTCATCATTGATTCTAAAAGAAAATTGATATTAGCTCAGTGTTAATAAATAAAGTTGTGAAAATAAATAATACTGATTAGTTATCAAGTATTAAATTTATATACAAAATACACATCATAAGAATGCACACAAACTATACTCCAGGAAGGTTTATCAAAGAAGCTAGGTGCATTGTTTATTTTTACTCTGGCTAATAAATATATGGGTGCAGAACACTGAAAAGAAATTAAGTGATTTTGATTTGGCATAACATTTTAAACTAAGCTTTAAATTTTTATTTTTGTTGGCAATAAAGACTTCAAAGTTAGCATTAAGAGAGTAAAATAAAATTTTCAAAACTTTCTCTTCTCATCATTTTGGTAATACAAGAGAAGACAAATCTGAAAGCATGATATAAATATGAATTACTGGTTTTATTTCACAACATAGTGGATTCAAAGAAAGTATTCTCTGCACTGCCAGCCAAAAAGTTACATGTGTTTCTTTATTACCTGGAGTTTGGTTTGATTGATTTTAGTGAATTTTAATTAATTTAAATTAAGTTGACCACAGCTGTTGTACCCTTCCTGCACTCTGACCTCTTTACAGGATGGTGAGAGTGACTGAGTGTCAGATTGAAATCACTAACTGAGCTCTCTAACAGGACTGATCTTCATGTGTCAGAGAAACAGTAACCTGTCAAGAAGCTGCTGTGTATGTCACTTTTTATCCTTTTTCACCTATAGGAACCTAGGCTAGGGCAAAGGACTGTCCGTAGGTCTTCGAGTCATATTATCTCCATTATGAAGATATTACTTGTTATCCATTTACATCCATGGAAACTTAACCCCAAAATAAGTTTGGTTTTGCAACACTTAATGAAAATATATATAAAAATTTCAATCATATATAGACACCACTTTGTAATTCAACTTAAAGCAAGAGAAAAGGCCATTTGCTAGAGTATTCAAATACTCTACAAGCAAGTACCATCCAATTTTGATATCATTCAAAATGATATGGCAATTTCAGAATAATAGCACTTGATGATTTGTTTTGTGAAAGGAAAATAGGATGGAAAAGTATTTTGAGTATGTGCTTGGAAACATAACAGGTTATGCAAGAATGATTCTACAGGTAAAAGTGATATAATTTTAAAGGGAAATCTAGACAAAGATAGGTAGATGAGATAGATGGATAAGTTGTCATTTTACTGACTTACTGAAATAAATATTTTGTATATAACTATTTGTATAGAATAAGTGGATGAAAATATTGGATGATGAAACTTAGCATTAATATCAGTTACATAGGTTCACAAAAACATCCACTGATTACAAACATCCATCTCATTTTGAGATGATTTTCAATTTTTTTCACTTTTTGTTATCTGTCCAGTAGCCTGTACATAAAATATATAGTTTTATTCATCAAGTACATAAAAAACACCTGAATGGATAAAAGAGAATATTCAATAGTCACTATGGGTTACATATGCAAATGAAAAGTTCTTATTTCAAACAGAAATTATTAGCTTATTTATGATGGCCTTTTTGATGTGTGATCAAAGCAGTTGTTATTCATTGATTTAGGTGGAGATTTGGTAAAGGGACAGGGAAGAACTGGTAGAATACATGGTTCCTGAGGCTTTTGATCTAGAAAATTTTAATGTGTTCAACTTGGGGAATTCTAAGTTAAAGAACAATTCCTATTACTTCCTTGTAACTGAACCATAAAAGCAACATGCTATTGTAATTAACAATGCTCAAAATCAATTACCTGCATCATATTTTCTCATAAAATTGAGTTTATAAAAGAAAAAACAAAACAAAATTCATATTTCTAGTTGTAAAACCTTTCAACTTTATCACTTCAATACAGTTAAAATTCTAGTTAGACTAATATTTTCATTTTTAGCATCACAGTGATTTAACACTAAAATACGACCATCTATAAAAAATTAAAAGTACCGCCTTACCAGGGATAATTCATGCCATTTTCCTTCCTGAAGTTTCCATATTTGAACAACTGTGTCTACTCAGCACATTAAAAAAGTACAATTCTAAAATGAAAATACTTAATTGCATAAATCATTTATATAAATTCCTACATCTCTCATACCCTCCATTTTAGAAAATAAAAATTGCTTTTCTTTATTCACACCACAAAAGGGCCAATCTCCACATTGTGAGTCCATGAATCATATGCATTGGGAGAACACAGTTCAACCTCTGACTGATATTTTATTTGGAAAGTATGAAAAAGTGGGGCTGGGGAAATGGCTCTGGAATAAGCACTTGACTGGCAAATGCAAAGCCTGGGTTCAATCCCTGGTTCTGAAAAAGAAAAGTATGAAAAAGTAAGAAATAAAAAATGTTAGAAAAAGGTAAAAGAATAACACTGTGAAAAAATATGATAATAATAATGAATGAAAAATAAGTCATTGAGCAGCTGAAAACAAGAAACAAATGAAGAAAAGTCTGTAGAACAGAGCTATGTTATCTCAAATATACAGCATGAGACTCTATGCTCCCTAGAAAAGCTAAACCACCAAGATGCCTATAAAGAGAGAGAGACTCATGCTCAGAAATTGTGTCCTGCACAGGCAGGACACAATTAAAAATGATCGTGGCAGAGAAATGTTGTTATTCAAGTTCAAAGGCAGTTTCTTAGGAGAACGTTGGCTTCTCCAGGTATGTTAGTCTGTTAAGTCTTCAAATGATTGAATGAGGTCTACTCTCATGATGAAATGTAAGGATCTGTACTCAAGGTCCCCAGATTTAAATATTCAACTGAACTAAAATGTGTTCACAAGGTACCTAGAATAATGTTTAACCTGACAATTGAGTGCTATGATCTTGCCAAATTGACACATCATATTAACCATCACACATATAGGATAGTTAAACTTTAACCAATGATCTAAAAATAAGTAATAATGTTACCTGAAAACATTTGGTGATCACATAATATAGGATCTGAAAATGTAGCCGTACAGGGTCAAAAATATATTTTCTATAGCATCCTTGTTCTATTACTATCATCAAATTGCAAAAGAAATCATATATATATAAATATATATATATATATATATATATATAGTTAGTACATAGTTTCATCAATAAGAAAGATATACGAAAGATTTCAAGGAAGATTGTTGCTCATTACAGGCAATAGTTGAGAAATATGCCATGCTTAGCATTCTACAAATGCATAATCTTGTTACATTGTGAAATGTTATAATACTGTGCCCTTTTCTAAAATACAGTTTACTAGAGCATGGCAGGAAGGAGGCAGGAGGCCAAAAATTGGAACAGGCAATTACACAATGTGAGGGTTTTTTCCCCTTTTTAAAATAAAATTTTCTGCAAGTTCTAATCCTATCTTTTGCATAATATGTCAGGCCCAACACCCCTGTGGACATAGAAAATTTAATAGTCATGCTTTAGTGCATCCATCTATTTAATTGTTTTTCCTTGAATAGTTTTTAAAATGTAATTTATGTGATTTTTCTAACTGTTAACTGAAATAGATTGAATTTTATTTCCAAAGTGTTTCTTTATAACTTTTTAAATATTTCTGAATATAGTAGTTTTTGCAAGTGTTATGCAGCTAAAATTGCTTCCATGTTTACTGTATTTATTGTATATCCTTTCAAATTGCTTGTACTTTTCAGGCAGGATTTGTGGAGATTATTTATCTAATTATATGAAAACATCTGTGTTGCATGTAAAAACAACATTTTATTCTTTCATTTGTCAAATTGAAAAACTTGGACATGATGAGCTCCTGAAGTCCACTTGCAGCTAGAGTAGGCTTATATAAATACACTATTTTACTAAATCAGTCAAAGGTAGAGCTCAGTTCACATAAAAAGCAAGTTTTATTAACATTATGAATGATTTATTAGAATTTGCGAAGTTTTGCACAAAAAATTCAAATATAACATTTTCTGATAGTTTTTACTTTAGCATTTCAATTACCTTCTTATGGTTTTGTCTACTTTGTAATGGTTTCTATTTCACAGAACTTTCCCACAAATCAAATGTTGACATGTAACATGAAATGGTGGCCTAAACTGGGATGGCACTGGCATCTATTTTAATAGAGTAAGAGCCACACTTTCTACATACATTTCCCCTCCAAGCCTGAACAACTCAAATGCAGGGCCTTGGAGAGCTGATGGGGTTTGAGGGTATGCAGTTGACTTGATGTGCTGTTAGGAGTTGGGCTCTTGTCAGAAGAGGCAGGTCGTGGGATAGGAGCTGCAAGGGTTCATGTACCTCCTGGTCATTCCTTTCACTCCCTCTGCTTCCCAGGTTGTGGAGGATCACTTGAGTAGCTCTCCTTGAAAGAAGAGCAACTGTCACCATTTTGACTGAGCCTGACCCTATTTCCTTATATCGTTATGTACAGAGCTGACTAGGACTTCTGTTTATCCTTCTGTTAGCCTTAGCAATGTATATTCGTCTAGCTGAAGTGCTGGTGATAGTTTTTGAAGGTGGTGTGCTTGTTTCCCTGATAACCTATACCTGCTGCTCTTTAATATGAGCCAGGTTGAGACATGACAGAAGAGCTGATGCTGCGTGCCACCAGCTGGGATCGAAGCTCAAGATAGAGTCTATGACTTCCTGGGACTTGAGAGACTACATCAAAACTGAAGTACCAGACCCCCCAAAAAACATTAGATGCTATCTCAGTGGCATCATAATATAATGCAGATTACTCTTTCTGCATACCCTCTCTGCATATGGCAGAGGTAAATGTAGGTCACCCACCTAGCTCAGCTCACAATAGTCACCTACTTCCCACAAATCTCGGTCAACCCTCCTCAAGCCACTCTCCCACTGAATAAAACCTGGGTGAGGCCCTGGGTCACTCTCTTGGTTCTGGGAAAGAATCTTTTTGGCTGAACTTAGAGCCCCTCAACTCCCCAATAATTGAAAATATAATTTAGTGTCTTTATTTTCTCTGTGGGTTGAATTGCAAGTGGTAGGGAAGCAACTTATTGGGATTCTAATAATGTAACTTCGGGATTATAAATATTGGCTTCTTGGACCAAAATGAGGACCTAGATATGACTTTTACACCAGTTGCCACGAGGTGAGCAGCTTTTCCTCCACCTTCCCCTGGACCATGCCATCCTGCCTTCCATCCATTCAAGAAGTGAGCCTGCAAGACCCTGAGCCAAAATGCACATCTCCTCCTAGAAGCAGTGGGTGTTTACAATTTTTCCCAGCAACAAGAAATTGGTCGAGGGCATAAATTATTCATAATTAATAAATTTGTTCCCCAAAATGAGATTTTGCTCTGTCTCACTTTATATATTTATCCACACAATTGATCATTAATATTATCAATCATCTTTGAGAGAGCTGGATACTGTGTTCTGTGGATATTGTGCAAAAGAATGGAAAGTTGAAAAGTTAAAATACACTGACATTTATTTGAGCATTATTTCCATTATAAAATATTTATTAAGCATCCTTTATGAACCAGCCCACTAACCATGTACTATTGTTCAAAATCATAATCATCTCTGAGAACTTGGGGAAAGCTTGGGTTGTTTGTTTCAAACAAACAAACCCAAGAATCAGAGTTTGATCATATCAGAAAAGTACAAAAGTAAACACTTAAAGTGCAAGCAAAAAGCATGGAGTTTAGAAACATTTTACATAAACTATAAATCATTAGGTTCCAATATTACATAATATAACAAAATACTGAAACATTTTTATATTTCATTTACCATAAAAAAGAAACATAAGAAAAGTACATTTCTTTTTCCTTTGTTTTATAATCATAGTCTTTTTCAAGAAGTCTGCGTAAAATTTCATTCCTTGTGCTCCCCCTGTCAATACATAAGACATCGTCATGACCAATACTTCCCATCACATGACCTTTGTTTTCTCTGAACTGTGTACCAACTACTAACAGAACTATGAATCGTTACAACTTGTAATTTGCTTGTGTATTTCTTTGAATATTTATCCTAACTTTCTCTATTTTCTTTGAATGTGAAAACTGTTTCTGTCTATACTGCAAACTAAATATCTCAGAATGCCCCTCCTGGGTAGTACTCTATCTGATGTCGACAAAAGTGAACTTGCATAGAATTTGTGAAACAGAGATGTGCTAAAGGGCAGAGGCAGTGAGAGACACAGTAGTGCCAGCCCTTCTGGTTTGTAATTAGTACTTCTGGTTCTATAACTTCATAAATGCAGGAGCAAGTAACCAATGATAATCTCAAGTCCAGGATCCCCTAGTTTAGTTATAAACCCAAGAAAGTAATAGGTTGGAAGTCCAGTAAACTTCCCTAGCTTTCTCAACTTCTTTCCTAACTACAATTTTATTGTGAAGAAGCAAGGAATAAATTATCATAAAGACATAAAACTCTGAATTTTTTTTCTGGGCCTTACTAAAGCACAGAAGATAAATCTTCTTTAAGATTATTAGTCAGAATTTTAGGGTATGCAGTCAAAAGAATACAAGCCAGTATGAAAAAGTTATCTGAATGAAAAAGTCTCCTGCAAGAGAAGATTTGGATTTATTTTGAGCCTAAAGCCAAGGAATCACACTATGATCCTAACAAGGCAGGGAATACACTGAAGGATTAGTTATACACAGCTCACCAATACCACGATTTTGCTTTTACAGTGGAGTGAACATCTTAGTTTTAATGTAGAATAGTTGTTAATTAGAGACATAGGATTTAAGAACATAAGAGTTCCCCTAACTATGAGTAAGTTACCAAGCATGACCTCCAGCAGCATAAGGAAAATACTACAACCTCATAGACAGAGAGAAACAGGCATGGAAAAGTTTTAGAGCTTTTTAATAGGCTGACATTTTATTTCATATCAATTTTGTACTTCTGAAGGGCAGTCTGTTTAGGAAGCTTCTCAGAAACAATACCTATGTTTTCTTCATAAAGCTTGATGATTGCTTAAAGATCCATTGTGCTAAAAAGCAATAAGCTATAATATGGATAAAATAACAATAACAAGGTTGAAAACTTGGAGTAGAGAATGGTTTTCTTTGTATGGTTTTCATTTTATTTACCTTGCAAATAAAAAATTCATTTTAATAAAAAAGTGGAGAGCGTTCTGAATGTCTTGTGGGATGCAGGACAGCTGTGATCTGTGGGCCCAGTGCATGCAAGCATGCAGCATACCTGGTGCCATTTAGGAACTTTGGAGGACTTTGAGCAGCCTGCAGGACTCTGGTGAGCTCTGACGTTCAATAGCCTCTAGTGCACAGTCATGGAGTTTCTTCTAGTGCAGATCCAAATTTTTAAGAACGTAGGAAGAGTCTCAGTGCCCTGTGTGATGTAGGAGATCTATGGTCTTTGGGAAGAGAAGGAGAAGGCACATAGCTTTCCTGCAGCCATTTAAGGCCTTTGGAGTACTCTTGGAAGCCAGTAGGACTCTCTCCTGGTGATGACTGAGAGCTTTAGAAATGCAAAAATGCACGAGCAAAAGATATTTTCAATTCTCTAGCCAACCCAGAACAAACCAAGGAGACAAAGACACAAAAGAACTTGAAAATCAAACACCTGAAATCTCTGAAATAACAGCAATTGAAGTAAAGAAACAAGTCGATCAGCCTATGGAAGTAATAAGATCAGACATAACCTCTCATGTCCAAAAAATGACAATTGTGAAAGAATTGCTGAACCCTTCTAAAGAAGATATATATTTTTAAAAAATCGTGGAGAATAGAAAATTGATGGAAACACTGAATGAACAATACTGGAAAGAATTAGAATTCATGAAACAGATTGAAAGAAAAATCCAGAAAATTAAGAACTCCACTGAAGACTAGCAAAACCACTTGAGTGAAATTAAAGATAGGGCCAGTGAAATAGCTCAGCAGACTAAGCACACGACTTGGTAACCACAGGGACTAAAGTTTTATTTCCCATACCATATGTTGCACCAGCTCCTCCCTTGGGTGCACTGAGCTGGCCACTGAGACTAGGTGTGGGGGTGCATCCCGCTAATCCCGGCACCGAGGAGGCTGAACACAGGAGCATCACTATGAATTCCTAGCTGTATTGTGAGACCTGTTCCAAATACATAAAAAAAATGGAAGAAAAGAAATTGAAGATAGACATTCAGACCTCAAAGATAGTGGAATAGCTAAGAAACACAAATTCAGCAGCTACAAAATAACACAAGTAACATAATATAAGAATAATAGGTGTCCATGAAACAGCAGGAGATAGCACAAATGATATAGGAAGATGCCCTGCAGAAGTACTAGTGTGAAATTTTCCAAACATGAGAAAATAATCTGACAGACAGGTAAATGAGGCATACAGAACTCCACAGAGCCATAATCACAATAAATCTACACATAGACACATAATAATCAAGATCTTAGAAATTCACCAAAAGAATTGAGTATTAAAAGTAGCTAGAGAAAATAAACACCTCATGTACAATATGAAGCTCATCAGAATCATGGCAGATTGCTCAGCACAGATCATCAAATCAAGAAGAGTTTATAGTGAAATATTCCAGGTTCTGAAAAAAAAATCTCCAACTTAGTTTGATGCACTTTGTAGACTATCTGTCAAATTCAATGGAAACATAAGATCCTTCCATGACAGAGAACATCTGAAGAAATTCATGACTACCAAATCAGCCCTACAAAGAGTACTGATAGATATTCTAGAAAGAGACAGAGTGATCACAGCTTTAAGAACAATAGCATGAAACAACCAAACAGAGCAAATAATCAAAAAGAAGGAAAAGGAATGGAACCTATAGCAGGAAAATAACATGACTAAGATAAGCCAATACTTATTGATTATATCGTTCAATGTAAATGGCCTCAATTCACCAATCAAAAGAAGCAGACTGAGTAGATTAAGAAATAAAATTCAATAGTATGATGCATACAAGAAAACCACTTAACACAAAAGGAAATTCATAGAGTAAAAGTAAAGAATGGGAAACAACACTCTATGCCACAGGAAATCAAAAAAAAAAAAAAAAACAGGGGCAGTTATTCTGGTTGCAGACAATATCAAATTCAAACCAAATATCATTTGAAGAGATAAAGAAAGTCACTATGCACTTGTTAAGGGAAAATTGCCAGAGGAAGGGCTAATACGTATCAATATGTATGCATCCAATGTAGCATCACTGTCTTACATAACACAAATTTTCCCAGACAAGAAAAATAAAATGAGCAATAGTACAATAGTAAAAGGGGATGTTAACATGGTACTGTCAAAAAGAGACAGATAAATTAGGCAAAATATCAAGAAAGAACTAAATCATACTTGTGAAGAAATTGACTTTGTAGACCTCAGCAGAATGTTTAACCCAGCAATAACACAATATGCATTCTTCCAGCTGCACATGGGACATTCTCCAAAATACACCATATACCCACACACAGAACATCCTTAAGCTAATGAAAAGGGATTTAATTTATCCCATGCATACTATCAGACCACAGTGCAGCAAACTGGAAATTATTGACAAATTAAACTACAAAAACACCATAAACACATGTAAATTAAATAACAAACTCCTAAACAGCCAGTGGGTCACAGATCAAATTATACAAGAAATTTAAAAGTATATGAAATCAAAGGAAAATGCAGAAACAAAATGTCAAAACCTGTAGGATCCAATGAAAGCTATCTTAAGAGGAAAACTTATAGTGGGAAAAATCACATATTAGAAAACAGAACAATCCCAAATAAATGATCTTATGCTGCAACTCTAGCTCCTAGAAAAAGAAGATCAAGTCAAACTCAAGTCCCAAAGAAGGCAGGAAATCATAGATTAGAGCAGAAATGAATGAATACAATATGAAGAAAACAATACAAAGAATAAATGAACCAAAGGGTTGTTTCTTTGAAGAAATAATAAATTTGATAAACCCTTAGCCAACCTAATCAGAAAATGAAAGAAACACCCAAATTCATAAGATATAAAATAAAAAATGTGAAATCACTGCAGACCCTAGAGAAATTCAGATCATCAATACCTACTTCCAAAATCTTTACTCTCACAGCATAGAAGACACAGAGGAAATGGAGTGTTTCCTAGATACATATGAAATACCAAAGCTGAGTGAAAAAAATATACAAACTCTGAATAGCCCAATAATGAGAAATGAAATTTAAAATAAAAAAAAACTACCAATGGAGAAAAGCTCTGTTTTTGATGAATTCACAGAAGAATTCTTCAAAAAGTGTAGAAAAGATTTAATACCAACTCCTCACAAATACTTAATGAAATTTAAAGGGAAGCAATTTTCTCAAACTCATTCCTAGAGGCAAGTATTACTCTGATTCCAAAACCAAAGATCCAACTAAAAAAGAGAAATACAGGCCAATCTCTGTAGTGAATATAGATTCAAAAATTCTCAATAAAATGCTGGGAAACCGAATGGAGCAAATCAAGAAGATTATACGTCATAACCAACTGGGATTCATTCCAGGAATTCAGGGACAGATCAATACACACAAATCCATAAATATAATAAACCACACCACATCAGTAGAACCAAGAACAAATACCACGTGATCATCTCAAGAGTTGCAGAAAAAGCTTTTGTCAGAGTCCAACATTGATTCATGATAAAAACTCTACAGAGGATCACAATAGATGGTCTATATCTCAGTGTGATAAAGCCTTATATGATAAACAAACAGCCAACATCATTCTACATGGGCAAAAACTGAAGGCCTTCACTTTAAAATCAGGAACAGAACAAGCATGTACACTATCAACACTCTTATTCAATATGGTTCTGGAAACATTAGACAGAGAAATTAGGCAAGAGAGATAAATAAAAGGAATAAGAATGAGAAAAGAAGTGGCATTATTGTTATTTGCAGATGGCATGATATTCTACATAGAGAACCCCAAAAACACCACCAAGAATCGTGTAGATACAACCAACAAACCAGCAGCATAGCAGTATAGAATTTCAACATGCAAAGATCAGCAGCACTTTTGTAAACAAACAATGAGCACACTGAGAGAGCAATTAGGGAAACTTTCACAATGACCCACACCAATGGGGCCAGCCAGAAAGCTCAATGGATTAAAGCACCTGCTTAGGCAGACACAGGAACCAAGGTAAGATCCCCAGCATGTGCCAGCCCACCCATGGGGCTCAATGAAATGATGCTTGAGACTGGGCATGGTGGCATGCACCTTTAGTCCCAGCACTTGGGAGGCTGAAAACAGGAGAACCACTACGAGTCCAATTTGAGTAGTGAGAACCTGTGCACCCTGTACTAAATACATAAAAAAAGAAATCAAAGAGAAATGCTTAGGAATCAAACTCACAGAGAACATAAAATATTTATACAGTGAAAATTAAGGTACTCTGAGAAAAGGGATTGAAGCAAATTTGAAAAATATTCCATGCTCCTGGACAGGAAGAACCAATATTGAGAAAATGGCCATACTCTCAAAATTATTATACATATTCAATGTAATTCTGATGAAAATATCATTAGTATACCTTACAGAGCTAGAGAAAACCTTCCTCAAATCCATTTGGAATTAGAAGAGACCCAGAATATCAAAAGCAGTCATGAGAAACAAAGGAAAGGAAAAAGGTATCACAATCCCTTAGCCTCCCAAATTTCTTTTCTGAAACTATACTGTAAAGCTACTGTAATAAAATCAACATGGTACTGGCACAGAGACAGACTTAAGGATCAATGGAACAGATTAGAAGATGCATACACTAAGCCCTGTTACCTTTGATAAAGGGGTCAAACATTCTCAGTGGAAGAAAGCCTGTTTAATAAATGTTGCTGGAAAAACTCACTTTCTGCATGCCAAATGACAAATTCAGACCCATCCTTATCACCGTGCCCAAATCTACAGTCCAAATGATTTAAATATTAAAACAGAAACACTAAATCATCTGTAGAAAAATGTAGGCTAAAATCTTATAGACACAGGTGTAGGTAGGGAGTTCATGAACAAAACCCCAACTGTATGGGACATATTTCAGAGAATTAACAACTAGATCTCATCTTTTTGAACAATTTTTACACTTCAAAGAAAATCTCCATCAGGGTTAAAAGAAAATGTACACACTTCTTGTACACATCCTTGTTAAAGGATTATAGCTGACTGTCCCTGTGAAAAAGGACTTCTATCTAGAACATATAAAACATTAAAACAATCAGCCCCTCCCCACAATTCAAAGACCCAATCCAAAAATGGGCATCTGAGATGAATATAGACTTCTCAGCAGAAGAAATACAAATGGCAAGGAAGTTTACGAAAAGATGCTCAGCACCACTGGTCATTTTGGAAACAAATTAAAGTAACACTGAGATTCCATCTCACCCCTGAAAGAATGGTAACATGAAGAAGTCAGCCAAAAGCAAAATGCTGGAGACTGGAAAAACAGGAACATTTCTGCACTCTTGGTGAGAGTGAAGACTGGTTAAAAACATCATGGAAATCAGTATGGAGAATTATTAAAAAGCTAGGATAGGAGATGCTATTCAGGCCATCTATTCCCCTCCTAGGTATTTTTCCAGAGGAACTGAAAATCTTACACCACAGCAATATATGTGCACTTATGTTTGTAGCTTTGTACCTCAGGCTGGTCTCAAACCTGCAATGATTCTCCTGCCTCAGCCTCCCAAATGCTTGGATTATAGGCATGTGCCACCACTGCTCATGAAAGTGTTCTCACTTTTATAGTCCTAAATGTTTATCAGTGGTAGGAAATTGTGTGTGTATTTCTACGTGTGAACTCCTGAACACATTTCACAAATAAGCGAGTGAATATTGATTCATCAGCCCATCTCAAGCACATGCTAGCCAAATATTTTAAATAAGTCGCCTCTTCTCTCTGAGCCTGAGTTTTCTCATTTCTACACAGTACAACATGTGGTTATTAATAGCATATAACATTTCCTAACATATAAAAAAATCACTTGATAAATATTTGATTCATAATTATTACTTTTCTCAATTTATATATTTGGTACACAGTCTCACTATGCAGCTAAGACACATAGTGGCCTCCTGTTTTCAGCTTCCCCAGTGCTGGAATTACAGGCATGCGCCACTACCTGGACTTGGTAGCATGTGGTACTGGGATCAAACCACGGTTCCTGTGCTTGACTAAACAGGTTCTTAGTCCACTGAGCTAACTCACCAGCCCTAATAACTGTCAATGATACTCACAGAATTATATTAAAATTTTAAACACTGGGAATAAGAAAATCATAAATGTATACACTACCCATCTGGAGGGTAATAATATGCTAAAAATGCGTTTAGATTAAAATAGTCGAAACACTATAAAGCAACAACCTCAGCAACAGAGTCACATCTTTTCCAATGAAAACTCATTCATGCTATGCTGGACCACTACATGTCAGATACCTATCACAACGCTGGGCATTGTGTGGTTTAAAAAGTGTCTGTAGCTTAGGAGAACTGAACCACAGAAAAGAGGAAAACAAAACTAAAATGTCCACAATGTATTTTGTCAAACTGAATCCCTATCTATCCATCTATCTATTATATGTTTAATATATACCATGTAGTTTTTATTGGCATGCTGTCTATCAAATTTTCTGGATTCATTTTCATTTTTAGTAAATACACATTCTCACTTGAAATTAACCAAAATTGTTTATTTCTTTTCTATGGAACGTTTTATATCCATGATGTCCAACATTACCTAGAGCTTTGTTCCAGCTACCATTGTTTAGATACAGAAAATTCTCCAACTTTAGACCATCCCATAACTTTCCCAGTCAAAATTTCAGCTTATGTTAATCAATTTATATTGTGTCAGTCTCTCTCTCACCCACTCTTGGTCTTCCTCTCTTAAGCTTACAAAACCAAAGGCGTATTTTAATTAGATAACTCCATGTCTACAACAGTACTTATTATGCAAACACTTATCAAGTTTTTATTATGTCCGAAGAATGTTTTCAAAATTTACTTGAGGACTGACAAGATAGCGCGGCGGTCTGAAGCATCTGTTTAAGCAAGCTTAGGCAAGCGTGCAGAGATGGCGCTTCAATCCCCACCACCAGGTACTGCGCCAGCCCTGCCCCCAGGGCCAGCTGAGCTGGACACGATAAAACAAAAACAAAAACAAAAACAAAACAAAAAGTCAAATTTAAAATAAATTAATTAATTAACTCAAAACAAATCATATTGAGGGCCAGCCAGATAGCTCAGCGGACTAAAGTGCCTGCTTAGGCAGAGTGCCGTGGCCAGGGTTCCATCCCTGCTGTGCAGTTCTGCACTGCCGTGGGGCACGCTGAGATGGCAACCGAGACTGGACATGGTAGCATGTGCCTGTAATCCCAACGGTTGTGAGGCTGAAAACATGAGAATCACAATGGGTCCTATGTATGTAGTGAGACCCTGTAGACCCTGTACTAAAAATATAAAAAATAAATTAAAAAAAAAACTTGAACTATTTCACATACTCTACACAGTCCTATGCTATGGCAAGTTGAAAAAGAGGAAACAGGTGCAGAGAGATGCAACTTGCTTAATGTTTGACACTATTGGGTATCTTTTTCTCCTAAGAACTTCCTTCCCTTCTATCTTTGTTAGCTATAACCTTTAATTTTGTGTCCATAATCTGTCTCAGTTTTGGTCTCTGTAAATACGACTACCTTCTTTTCCTTATCTTTTCTCCATTCTTTCGGTGATGCCCATAGTCTAGGTCTGTCCTTGGTTCTCTCTGCTCCTTAATTCATTTTACATTCTGAATTGACACCCCCATCCCAACCTGGCCATTCTTTTATTCCATGAGTCTAAAACTCCTGCAGCCTACCAGGCTGCCTCTACACACACTATGATGAATATTCTAAATTTGTTACTCTGGGAAAACTTATCGTTATATGTAGCTTTTCTGGTATATTTGTACTCCTATGCTTTGGATTTTCTAGTTTAGAATTACATAGTAGTATAGCTTTACTGATAAAATAACCATTGAATGAAGAAGGAAGTAAGGAATTCTGATGTCTACAGGACAGAAATGTTGCCCACAAAAAATAAATAAATAAATAAATAAATAAATAAATAAATAAATAAATAAATAAAAAAGAATATAAATCAGTAGTGTGCTATCATTTTTAATACTCTTAAGCAATGACTGTTTCAGGTATGTGAAGTTTTGTTTTGGTCTTCTTGTTATTTGTTTCATAATGATCTCCCTTTCAGGAGTCAGCCATTGTTCTGGGGAGTAATTTGACTCCCATAGGATAGAGGAATGTCAGGAGGATCATTCTACTTTGTCATCCTCTATAACAACTTAGTCTTTACCTCCTGTCTTAATTTATACTGCCATACCCTGAGTGATTTTAGCTGGAGGAGCTTTCCAGTAGGTAACAGCACTTCCGTAAAGGGTTTAAAAGTGATACAGCCTGAGACAGAACCCTTCAGTGCCAATCCATCACATAACAACCCTCATGAATTTCCTTCACAGGGTAGGTGGAGTCAATGTAAGAAAGAGAGGAACCTGACAAATTGCTTTCCTCCAGTGCCTTTGCCTGGGGAAAGCCTTTCCTATTTCTGAGCATACTCCCTCTGCTGTGTTACAAGTCACACTGATTCCACAAGCTCCCTCTAGGCGACAATAAGTACAACAAACACCTACACACAACCAGCAGAGTTGAGGAACCCTTCTTCCAGATTGTTTAGAAAGCTTCATATTCCTTTTCTTGAGGCCTGAAAATGAAAACACTCTTTGTTATAATAAACCATAGTAGAATCTTGCAGGGACAGAGTTCCTGACCTATCTACAAATTTTAATTCTTTTCTTCTCTACAGTTCTGTGTTTACTACAGAAGCAGTGACAAATTTTATTTCACTGGTAGCAAAATCTTTGGATAGGGAGATAGCTCAGTAGAACCAGGGCTTGCATGATAAGTGCACATGCAAGGTCCTGAGTTCAATCCCTGGTGCTGCCAAAAGATTTTAAAATAGCAAAATCTGTATTTGTAAAGCTGGGGAGATGGCTCAGTGGAATAAGCACTTCCCTGGCAAATGCATGGGCCTAGGTTCAATCCCAGGTTCTGAAAAAAAAAATCTGTACTTGTTTGCTATGCTTCATTGTAGAGCAAAAATAAGTTCTTAAAATAACAAAAATATTGTGAAAAATCCACTGTAGAACAGCTAAGATACAAAGGGAAAAGCTAAGGAGAGAGATAGATATATTATAGTAAACATACTCTTCATGTATTCAGTTTTCCAGAGATAAACTTATTCCTACAAGTTGGTGAAGGTAGAGCTGACAGGGTGAAACTTTTTAACTTCGCATTTGTGTAATGTGATAAAATGATTTTAAATTACGAACATTTTGCCTACGGGTGATCAATCATGGTTAACCTGCTTACAACTTAGTAAATTATGAACCTAAAGGGATTGCAACTGTCAACTTCATTTCTTGCACTGGGAAAGATTCATATTTCAAATCTAGGCTACATTCACATAAGATTTGGTCTTATAGTGTTATACTATCCTGCCAATCCACTAATCGTGATTTGGAAAGATGCTGAGTTTCACCCAGCAAACACACATTTTTGTCCAAGGACAGCAGAACGGTTTACTTTAGCAGAATGAAAGTACCATCTATAGTTCCCTTACAAGCTTCTGATTTTAAGGAGTTGTGTACATTGTGAAAGCTCAGATTGTATAGAAATTTATCACATGTAGTGTACTCTACAATACTTAATAAAGTGATACTCTATTGAAAGTTTGGAATTAGAAGTGTGGCTTTTAATAAACACGCGAGTGTTACTGAAAACTATATATTGTCACTTCCATCTTACAAATGGCATTGATCCCCTTTTAACAAAATTATGAAATAATGTATGAATAGTCACCTTGGGATGAGCTGAATGCAATACAGTACCATCAGGGCAAAGTCAGAAGTTTTCTCCTTCTAGATTATATAAGCAAGTGATACAGATGCCATAAACAGAAACTGCATCCTCCTGAGCTGATGTGACCAGTCAGAAATGCTTCCTTCTTACATCCTGAGGGGCTAGCCAAAGAGCTCAGTGGATTAAAGCACCTGCAAGCAGGTGCAGGGGTCTGGGGTTTGATCCCCAGGCCTGTAGTACCGGCCCCATTTCCAGGGTGTGCTGAGATGGCAATTGAGACTGGGCATGGTGGCGCGTGCCTCTAATCCCAGCTCTTGGGAGGCTGTAAACAGGTTGATGACTATGAGTCTAACCAAGTAGTAAGACCTTGAACACCCTGTAGACCCTTCCCTAAAATACAAAGAAAAGAAAAAAAGATACATCTTGAGATGAGTTATTAATGTACACTGAACAGTCAGAATGAAGCTTAAGAA
Organism: Ctenomys sociabilis; assembly: GCA_004027165.1. Classification (NCBI taxonomy): domain Eukaryota; kingdom Metazoa; phylum Chordata; class Mammalia; order Rodentia; family Ctenomyidae; genus Ctenomys; species Ctenomys sociabilis. The sequence goes on along the minus strand of PVKA01003941.1, from coordinate 85,557 downwards.
TGTGTGGATGAGTCTGAAAGATTTACATTGTTTACTGATAAACGTGAACCTAACAGAAATTCATGTTAGAGAGTTTAAAGTCATCCCTGTACCCTAGAAGAGAATCTGGAATGACTGTCTGGGGTTGCAAAGTTCGGGCAGTACAAAATGAAACAGATATATAAGTACATCCCCAAACGCTGAAGTGAAATTTGTATTTTCTGAATTCAGCTTTATTCATACATGTTTTAAATACACACTTGTGTATATTTTAGATGAATTTTTTTGCCTTTTGTTTGTTTTTAACTATATCTCTGGCTCTGTTCGTATCTGTCTCTACCTTTCCTTCTCCTCCAGTTGGAATTAGATTTTTCTATAACCTAAATCTGAAAAATCTGCTGCATGATATAACCTCTGAGGGCTTGTTTCTGCCCTCTTAGTTAATAATATACATACTTACCTGATGCATTTTCCTAGGATCATGCTTTGATATGTCATTGTTTAAAAACAACTTAAAAAAACTACTACCCAACCATGTCTACTGCATCAAATCCAATGTCAGAGTAGAAAGGCTTCCTTTTCCTCAAATATCCATCCCTCTTTCTCAGTGGCACAAGAATCTTCCAGTAAGAGAATTCTGCTTCTCCTTGCTGGGTTATCGCTCTATGCCTATGTTCATTATGTTTCCCATTCCTGAAAAGGCCACCTCATTTGTCTGACTTACAGAAACCTTTCATAATTATCTAGGACAATATTATCTTCCAATTTATGACTACTGCAAATTTTAATGACCTTCTCCTTCTAATTTCAGTTGTCAGCGTTCTATCAGCACTAATTATCAGTCTCGCTGTCTGAAAAAAAATATTTTACTGATACTAGTAATTATGTTTTGATCATTTCTGTACATTATTCTATAAGGCAGGAGTTTTTGACAATGCATAATAAGTTACCTCAAACCAAAGAGAAAAAAAAATATTTTATTCTATGTTTGAAAAAAATTTTATTCTATGTTTGAAAAAAATCTAAGGATGGTGGCAGAAATCAAGAGCATGGCCTTCTTCTAAACCTTCCAAATTAATCCCATTGGTTTCATTTTTCTTCCCACTTTTTTCCCTCTAATTTCTTTCTCCTTTTCTTTATTTTCCAAGCTGATTCCTCGTCTCCTCTTCTCTCCTCTACTCCTTTTCCCTCCACTCACTTCTCCTCCCCTCCCCTCCTCTACCTTCCCTCCCCTCCTCTACCTTCCCTCCCCTCTTCTTCCCTTCCCTTCCCTTCCCTTCCCTTCCCTTCCCTTCCCTTCCCTTCCCTTCCCTTTCCATTGTTTCCATTCTATTCTCTCACTGTTCTTTCTGTTCCCTTTCATTCTTCTGCCTCTTCTTTTCTTCCATATAACTTCTCTCATAATTTTCATTTTATATTAACTTTCTGACCTTTTATCTACTTTCCAGATGAGAATAATTTAGCTACCAGTGAATCCCTGTTTTGAGTTCCTGAGATACAACTAATTTAGACAACTTTATTTCAATCAGCTATGGGCAATAAAGAGAGGACATAAGACAGAAGCATACTGTTGAAGTAGACAAGTGTTTTATTTTCTTTCTTTATTTCCTTATTTTTATTTTGAAATAAAGTGGTAAAGCAAAATTTTGCATAGACACAGAAGATAATTTCACACAATTAGCTCACCAGTTCAATGTGTTATTAATTGATCAGTGCATACTTTCATCAAAAGTAAGGGGGTTATTTAAACACCAAAGAAAGTATTTGATTTATAAAATTAGATATAAATATCTAGAAAAGATAAATGAGAAGTTTGAGTAATACAAAGAAGAGTTAGGATTTAGCTGACTACTTTTGAGTCAGAACAACATACATGGCTAACATTGTCACATTTTTAGTGTTGTTAGTTAGTGTTTTCTTTTTTAAACGTTTTATCATCTTGAAGCCAAAGGAGAATAATAGGCATTTGAATGACTTTGCAGCTGGAGAGAACCAAAAATCTGAAAAACATATACTTAAAATTATTTTCAAGATATTTCATAGTTGGTGACAGTATGCCATTGAGTTTTCAGGACACAACTCTGGAAGAAGAAATGCAGATGAAACTTGGACTCCACATCAAGGAACAGAGACTAAGGAGGAGACCAGCACAGGGCAAGCTTGCGAGGGGCGGGGACCTGGAAACCACATGGGGCAAAAGTGGGTCCAGTGCTTTACAACTACCCTGAACGGAGACACCGAGCAAAGCTTCAGAAGAGGACTGCCTCGCTGTGGGGAATAAGCCAAAAAAGATCAGCCACGCAAGGAATGTTCTCATGTCGTTATCAAATCAAATTACAAATCCAGCCTTAAAAGACATTAGAACAAGCCAAAAATATACAAGTCTAATCAACGCATTTCTCAATGGCTTGTGATTCACTTCTGAAAGAAATCAGTAGGAAGACTAAAATTAATCTGAATTGAAGTAAAGCTACTATGAAGACAACCATATGCAGTACATGAATCACTTTAACCATCCTACAAATTGATTTCAAACTTGTTTCATTGCTATTGTGTCTTTATTTCTTATTAAAATGAATAAAAGATTTAAAAATAATAATTCATAAGACATGAAAAACTAGTACATTGTGGGAGACAATATACTTAATTGATCTCGAGAAAAACAGACAGTTTTTGCCACTTAGAAAAGAAGAAAGAGGGGACCTGCTCAGGGACCCTTTCTGTCCCTCTCTCGAACAGCAGCTTTATTTCTCCCAATAAATATTTTCCAGTCATGAATAAAGAAAAGAAAAAAGAAATTAAATATTTAACTTTCTAATTTTAGAAAAAAATTATCTCCCATAAATAAAAAGCAGGCAGAACAAAAAAAAAACAAACTAGAAATCAGAGAAATATATAGAAAATGAATTAAAACAAATGTATCTTTTAAGAAGATAAACACAATTGCTTACCCTCTAGCAGGAGTAATTAGAAGAAAAGAGAGACGATGCTAATTTTATCTGTTATCCATAGAGGAATGGCCTTACAGATCCAATAGGTACTATAATATTAAAGGGATACTATTTTTTCTATGTCATAAATCCAATAATTTAGATTGGAGTCACTAAAGTTATCTTAAGGATAAAGAGTTATGACAGATATTTTAGATTTTTCAGGTAAAAAACAGTCCTTCATATTCTTTATTTTTTACCCATCTAAAACTATACAAATTTCTAGAAACACCTTCACACACAAACACATCTTTTGTTTTCATGACCAGATGATAGATTTAGACTATTTGCCTAAATAGTATTTGTCTGATGACCCCAGATTTACATTAAGTAAAAATGTTCTTGAAATACACAAAGCACTAACGTCACACAAGAAAAGAAACAGTATAATAGTAATAATAATTTAATACTTTCATTTATAGTTAAACATTTACAACCTCCCATCTTATATGCCTAAAAGACTTTACTGATGAAATCTACAAAACAATTAACAAAAAGCAATCCAATTTCATATAAGCCTCCTGACAAATTAGAAGATGAGAGATTACTCTCTATTGCATTTCACAAAGGCAGCACTGTCCTGATATGAAATCAGATAAAAATATTCTAAGAACAGGTAATTATATACTTACAGTTCTCTAGAGCACAGATACTAATACTGTATGACAACATTTTGGTAAGAAAAATACACTAATATATAAATGAGATAAGACATTGCTGACAAGTATTTATCATGAGTATAAAATTGGTATAACCTTCAAAAAGTCACACAGCATATTCATTATATTAACAAACTAAAATATGAAATATAACCACAACAAAATAACAGCTTTTGATACAATTCAACATTTATTACACATTAGAAACTAGGAAAATTCAGAACAGAGAGGAAATTTTTAAGTATGACCCATACTATCTTTGAAAAAATCTACATTGGTCTCTGTACATTTTACTTCACGAGGAAAGACTATATTTATCAATTAGAATGGAAATAAAGAAATGTTATCTAACAGAGAAAATCACATCATTTTATTCATATATGATGCAACAGGCTCCCTAAAATATCAGCAGAGTTGTAAGAAGATGATGAAATATTTATACATATTTTAAATATGAAAATTAATATTCACAAATAAATTACATTCTATACCCTAGCAATAATCAAAAACTGAAATTAAAAACTTCATAAGCGTTTAAAATATGACAAACTTAGTAATAAATCTAACAAATATGCAGGACTTCTACACTAAAACAGTAAAACATTTATTTGGAAGAAGCCTTAAAGAAAGAGGTACCTGTAGCAAACTTACTATTCTTAGTCAAGGAATAATATATTTTCTCTGAAATTCATTTAGGCTCAATGTAATAAAAATGCCATCTGATTTTTGTACAAATTGATAAGAAAATAACATGAAATAAAATATTATTATAAATTCTTAAAAAAATGAGAAAACCTGGTGAACTGATTTATCTGATTTTATAAAATGTAAGAAAAATATATAACAACCAACACAGTCTGGTACTGGTAAAATGACAGATAAATGCAAGAGAAAATTAAAATCCAAAAGCTGATCACAAAAACAAGGACTCTGAATTTTTGACAGAGTGACAAAGTGGATCAAATAGTGCCTTAATGAATGGATACATGCACATCACAAAGCGCTGAGAGTCAGTTGCACATGTAGAGGGCACAGTCCTCAAATTTTTTGTCTCTGTTGACCCCTACGGCATGCTCACAGGAGTTCCTGAAAAGACCCTCCATCCTGATGACATGCAGAGTCCCAGCACTCATGGAAAGCTGCTGTGTGCTCAGGGAAGAACACAGATTAAGGTCATACAAGGGAGTCAGACAGATGGCAGATTCCAGGGATCCTGTCTTCCTTTCTCGGTAATCAGGACCTGCTACTCTGTGGGCAATCAGTGTAAAATGGTCCACTAACTACTGGGAAAATTTTCCTGACCTTTAGTACCAAAATTTTTACTAGTGTGTCACTATTTATGTATGATTCTTTGATTGATTGCCTTTCTGATTTCAGTGTCCAAGTCACCTGACACCCCAAATGCAAAGATTCTAATCTTAAACCAAATTATATTTTCAGCATGACCAACTCTTACTATAAAATTATACTAGTGTGGACCTCTTCACTCTTAAGATCTAAAGTAACTATAAATATTCAGTGTTCCCAAGCCCCCTAATTGAGATAAAGACATCCCTATTACATATAATTTAGATTATTTACCAACAGCTCTCATCTAAGATTTATATTTTCTACCAGAAAACAAAGGCAGTGGCCAGCTCTCTTTCATGAATTATATATATATATATATATATATATATATATATATATATATATATATATATATATATATATCATAGCAATCACAAAATTTAATTCAAAAGTTTCATATACCTAGATATAAAACATATTTCTAAAAGCCTCATGCAAAACTTGAGAAAAGTCATGAACTCTTAAACAGGACAATAACACAAGCCAGAAAAGAAAAATAAATGATAATTTGGGCTCCATGAAAATTGAAACTTTCTATTTGAAAGAAAAAACATAAACATGTCAAGTGAATAAAAGACAAAGCGTAATATTTGCAAATCATTGCTGCTGAAGAATCTGTATCTACAATAGCCAAATTACTGTGAAAACTTAGTAGAAAAATAAACTCAAAAGGAGGGAAAATAACTCAATCAGCATTTTAAAGTAGATTCAATTGCTTAAAAAGGACATGGAAAAGTATTTAATATTATTCATTTGGGAAATACATGTTAAGAGAACATTGAATGCCCTGCACACATCTGTTGTATTCCCTAAAATGTAGAGGAGAGACTTCTCGCTGTTATAGAAGCAGCAAAATTATAACATATTTATCTCATAATCATACAACATGTAAAAGTCTCCTAATTTCCCAGAAACTTAAGCATATACCTCCCTATGTACCAGGTAATCCATCTCTAGATATTTCACGAGAGACAAAATACGAAAGACAGGCATATGGATATTTATGGTCACTTTATTTCTAACAGCTAAAAGGGAGAAAGGAACTAAACGTTCACTGACATGTACAAGTTATCACAATCCATACAAGGGACTACAGTTCAAGAAGAAAATGTAGTGAACTATTAATTCATGCCAGGTAGGAATGAATCTCAAAATAATTATGTTGGACCATAAAAACATAAAAAGAATATTGGGTTAGGGTGTGATTTATATAAAGTTCTTTTATATGTAAAATAGCATGCAGAAAGAGAATGCAGAAGAGGGGCTGCCTGGGAAGGCAAGAACTCTGATAAAACAGAGAGGAGTAAAGCAAACTATGAAAAAAAATCTTTGGAATGACACATGATCAGCATCTCGACTATAATGACAGCTTCATAGGAGGGAAGATTCATCAAAGTGTATTAAGCATTTGCATCATTTGTATTCCTGAACATACTAACGAATGTGTTTCAAAAAGAACAAATTTTTTAAAATTTATTTATTTATTTATTTATTTATTTATTTATTTATTTATTTGGCACAGGGTCTTGCTATGCAACTCAGACTCATAGCAATCCTCCTTGCACTGCGATTGCAGACAAGTACCAACCAACCCACCCGGTTTTGGCTGGCAAGCACGGGGCACACATGGTATGTGGTACTGGAGATTGAACCCGGGTCCTTGTGCTTATGAGACAGTTTCACAGACCACCAAGCTATCTCCTGGGCCCCTAGACCTAAAATTTTAAAATTCATATATATTCAAGGAGTAATTTTTTTTCCAGACCAGACATTTCAAGTTGTTAAAAAATCACATGAATAGAAAATATACATTAGGAGAAAAAAAAAACAATACTCATATACCTACTGCAAGAAATAAAGAACAACTACAACAAACAGTTTACACTTCTTGTTATTGCTTGTATAAAAATACCCCTCCAAAACTCATCTCTGGAAGACCCTGTACCCCATGAGTATTACTCAAAAAACATAATAATTGAGACACAGGTTTTCCACTAAATACTTTAAAGAATCCTCATTTTAAAAACATTAATATTCTTTATATATTTTCTTAATGTAAATCTACATCATTGAATTCTTTTGTTTTTTATGTATTTAGTACAGGGTCTTCAGAGTCTTCATTACACAGATTGGTCTCCAATCTTCACTACACAGATTGGACTCATAGTGATCGTTCTGTTTTCAGCCTCCCAAGTGCTGTGATTACAGGCTTGAGCTACCTTACCCAATCTCAATCACCCTCTCAGTCACCCTCAGTCTCCCCCGGGGAGGGGCTTGCCTGGCTTGTGGTGCTCAGGATCAAAACCCGATCCCTGAGTCTGCCTAAGCAGGTGCTTTAATCTGCTGAGCTAGCTTGTTGGCTCTTATCATTAAATTCTTCAAAAGTAAAACTTTAAAGAGGAACACATCATACTCTTTAATCTCATCATGGGATGCTAACTTTGGAAAATATTTTAGTGATTCTTTTTCTCTGGTTTCAGTTATGTGAAGTGCGATTGAAGCACATTGAATATTTAAATAAAAAATGTATTACTGCACAAAGCACATTGCTATCCATCCCCCTTCTCTTGGAAGACTCCCACTGTCATCCTCACTTACACAATAAGTTTTTCAAGTTCCTTTTTCACGATTGCCTTTGTGTACTTTGATCAGAAACATGGTGAATGCCTCTGTCATGTGTCACCCAAGGGACGGTCCTCGTCCAGTTGAGCCACCTGATCTGGCACTGCTACTGACTCCTGCTACTTCTTAAAGTCCACGTGATCACTTCCGTGATACAGAATACTGGGGTTGTGTGCCATTGTGAGGAAGAATGAAACTTGGACGGGAGGCGGCTGGGCACAGGCAAACCGATCTAACAGATACCAAGGCAAGAAAATCCGATATAAGTGGAAGGAAGCAAATCTTCTGCTTCTTAAGAGGGAGTCTACATCAGACACCCACAAAAGCTCTTTGGCTAGGAGTTTCTAAAGTGTTTAGAAGGGAGCTAAGGCCATTGTTCCACCTCTATAATCTTTATAGACTAGGACGCCATGTTTAGAGTCCAACCTATGCAGTGCCCACCCAGCACCCGTCCAGACCTCTTCCCAGACAGGTGAAGGGCATCCGGCAGATTGATCACAGGATACCCTTGGACAGTCGTGGCTTCATAGCCTCCATTTTCGACTTCCCCACTGCACGAGGAGCAGCTGATCTAATTGCTCTCTACAGTCCTAACTCCTGCCTCACAAAAGGAAAAGGTTTTCAATTAATTCAAGTCCTGGATGCAACAAGACCATCACAGCTAAAGATATTGGCAAAAGAGCATGTCCAGAACTGCTTCAAAAATAGGCAAAACTGGGCCAGCCATTATAGCTCAGTGAATTAAAGCACCTGCTTAAGCAGAGTGCAGTGGCCAGCCGGGTTCCGAACCCCCATATCAGCTCCATCTCCAGTTCTTGCTGAGTGTGCTGAGACAGTGATTGAGACTGGGTGTGCTGGTACATGCCTCTAATCCGAGCTCTTGGGAGGCTAAACACAGGAGAATCACTGAGTCCGATCTACATAGCTAGAACCTATAGACCCTGTATTAAATACCAAAAGAAAAAGAATCAAAGCTTATGGTTCAAATGGTTCTGAATTAAGGAAGAGTATTCTGATGTGGATTAATACAGTTACAATTTTTACTCTAGTAATTTTATATAGATATACTGTATTTTTCAATAATAGCTCATGTGATCAGGATTTTGACAGATCATGGCCATATTATGCATACATGCTGTACCAGTGTCTTAAGAGGTGAACATTTTATATGTTTTAAATATTTTGAATAGTATTTTAGAAGGTTCCATTGTGTAATGTTTAGCACTCTGGACGCTGAATAATATTTTAAGGATCATAAAGGATATGTTCTATATGTACCATATATTATTTATTAGTCTGCTAATGTTAAATTGTTATTTTCTAACATAATAGCTTTTATGCATATTGCTTCTAATACTCTAATAGGTTTTTGAAGGTATTTTATTCATTATTTTTCTTTTTTTTTTTTTTTTTTGCAGAGCCAGGGATTGAACTCAGGGCCTTGTGCTTGCCAGGGAAGTGATTATTCCATTGAGCCATCTCCCTGGCCTTTGAAGGTATTTCATACACTATTATTTTTAAGGATCTTAGTGAATATTGTCAAATTCATATCAGAAATTTTATACTCATTCATCACCACAGTGATAAAAAGAGTTTTCACTGATTTTCCTTAACTCACTGCCAATTTTATTTTCTGTGTATTATAACACAATTTTTGAACAGGATAGTGCTCTTTTGGGGAGTATAAAATCCAACACCAAAAATAAAATCAGTGATTCTCTTAGCTGTCATTTATTAGAAAAGAGAGACCTTTAGTACATTTTAACTTACTGCTTGCAAAGTAGAAATAATACATACTATTGTTCTTTAAAAAAAATTCATAGGGACAGTCAAATAATTCAGTGAAAGGCTGGTGGTTTGATCCCTGTCCTGCTGTGCTGGCCCCAACTCCAGGGCACACTCAGACAACAATTGAGACTGAGCATGTTGGTGCACATCTGTAATTCCAGCTCTTGGGAGGCTGCAAAACAAGTGGATCAATAGGAGTCCAGCCTAGTACTGTGACCCTAAAGATTCTGTAGACCCCTCCCCTAAAAAAAAGAGTTCAGAAGTATATTTAATTTATTTTCCATGAAATGGTACAAACTTAATTCATACATGAGAAAATTCCAAGATCATCAAGCTAGAGCATAATTGGTCTAATGTCATTTAAACACTGATTTATGCTCTGAACACAGTAAAAATGAATTTTCATTGAAGATGGGTATATTTTACTTTCGGTGTCAGCAGAATAAAAAAGATTCTATAGGTAAAGACCAACTCTTAATAATCTAGTGAACTTAACACTTCATCATTTCTCAAATCTCTTGCCATCTTATAACAATTTAGTGGTTTTTGGGAATTTATTGCCTCAGACAGAAAAATTCTGGTGAAAATTCCCCTTAGCTGTTAGACTAAAATGCTGACTTTTCCTCTATCACCATGAATTTTTTTAATGAATTTCTTTATGACCATTGAGTAACATGACAAGCATTAAAGGACTTGAAATGGCATTAAAATTTAGTAAGAAACCTTGCAAAAGTTGGGATTTTGTTTCAGCAAAACCCTTTATTCAAATTTAATTTGCAAGAAATTCTTTTGTGAACAACAGACAGTAACAAAGACAGCGTGGCAAAATGCATACAGAGGTTGACACTGGACTCTCACTTCACCTTCATGAGGTTGAGCAGGAGTTCTCTTAGTCCATGGGGAATATTTCTGTGTATTTGAAAAACATGCCATTTCCTCAAAACAATTATTCTATCAGCTGGAAATTTGTGTAACATGCTGCTTTTGTTGTACAATTAGGTAACATTGTTTGGGAAACTTTTCTTTATGTCTAAAAAAATATATGAGATCTATGGTGCACTGGGGCACTACCATGAACCACACAACCTGCATACCAAAATGTGGACATTCTGGGGTTCCCTATGGCATTATCCAAAACTACAGTTATGGCCAACGTTGCATATGTCCCTAATGGAGACCATCTAACTCCCTGGAGCCAGAGTCACTCATTCAATAGACCTGGTCTTGGAAAGCACATATTCTTATTGCTTATTTAACTTGTGTTTTACAATAATCTTACAGATTTTCATAGACTAGCACACGTGCAAATAATCATAGAAACAACTGCTTACACAACCCACTTTTTATTTGGATGAATCACTCTTTCATTATCACAGGAAACACTGGTGTGGAGGGGCATGCGTTCTTGGCCTAGACCCCAGTAGAGGGGTAGTTGAAGAATGAGACAATTCCACTTTTAGCAATGAAGCAGAAAAAAAGTTCGCTTCTGCCTGAAATGAAGGGACATCTACATACGAGAATTTACAGAGGTATTACACGAAAGACGTATAATAGGAGAAAAGATCAGTAATGAGTTAGGAGGTACTGGAAAAATACAGCAGAGATGATCACATTTATGATTAATGTTACATTGTTTTTCTTTGAAACTAAAAAGAAACAATAGTCAAAGTAAACATAAATTGTTTAATTATTCAAATTGGTACAGAGATAAGTGAAATAAAAAATAATCAAAAAATATATGAGAATGATTCCCATTCAGTCAAAAATATCAGTCTTCATCATAATTGAAAAGTAAATGCTTGAGCAAGACAATTGAGTTATAATTTTTTAAATGTGAAAATAAAAGAAAAAGGAAAAACACAATTATATGAAACAAAGGAGCTGTGATTGCTCAAGATTATGCATACTCCTGTTTTTCTTACTTAAAAATCCAGGAATGTTCACTGATAAATTCTTATCTAGGTAACCAACTGTGAAAGGCAGAGGAGACCAGAAAGCAGACAAGCACACACATTTTCTGAAAAGCAACAGCAATGAAGAGCTACATAAAGTAGACATCGGCCCAAAGAACAGGGGAAACAAAATAGCAAAACACAAGAGAATACAGAGAAACACGGACAAGGAAAAGCATGGAAGAAAACAAGGACATTTATAAAACTATTTACACAAGTGCCATCATAATACTAAACCACAGTCATTTGTCCTAGAGGGACTCACCAGATTCATGAAACTGGGGGAAAGAGAGACAAAGGGAAACACAAAGAGAATAAAGAGAAAGAACAATCGGGCAATAGCACTGAAAATGACCTCACTAAATAATACGTCCCAATGCTTTCCCTCTGTGAGGCAGGCCTGGTGGCCAGAGCAAATCCTACAATTCAATAAAATGTTGGTAATTAGCTGAAATGTTTAATTTAACGGTTTAGTAGATTCAGCTAATAGTTTATCTCAAGTGTGTGATTAAATTATTCTCAAGGTAATTCTTTTTGTTCCAAATCTCAATTAAGATTTCTAACATGGATTACTTCAAAAATACACTTTATTCATAAAAAAATTAATAAGGTATCATATATGTATATATATATATGCAGATACACAGTGATAGATCAAATATTAAATAGAAGAGTAAGATCAGAAAAGTACAAAAAGCAGTAAACTTAGTTTTTTATACTATTACCAGGAAAAGATGATGTAATTGTAGGAGTCATAAAAAAATACACCAATAAACTTTTCTGTTATAAATTTTCAAAATTCTCATGCTTAGGAAAAGCTTCCATAAATGAAAAAGACATATGAAAATTAGAAGAAAATATAATGTGTGAATTTAGGTCTAATTAATGACATTAGACACTTTTAAACAATCAGTAAAAAATTAACAGAAAAAGGGGGAAAGATAATTTCAGAGAAAAGCATGTAGAAATAGTTAAATACTGGAGTTAATAGCTTCACTCATTGTAAAATGGAAATGAAAAATGCAATCAGATAGGATTTTTCACTTAGCAAGTTGAAAATATTAAGTTTGGAATTACTTATTCATATTTTTTCACATTTTTTATTTTTTAATTTTTTTCTTCATATTCTATAGAGACTTAAAGTTTAACACATCAATACTTGATAGAAAATACTTGTTCTATCTTATGCCTAAAATGTCTGATATTCAGACAGATAGTGAAGTTAAACTCAACTGCGTATAATAATAAGCTTCTCTTCTGGAGGGTTAACAACCTAAATTTGCAGACCAAAGATTAAAGAAAAAGAAGGCCTGAAAGGAAAACCAATATTTTGGCCCTAACCTTTCAAGGTCAGTGAAGCCTCAGGGCATGGGAGAACCTATACTGTAACATCATGCAACTCAGTTGCATCCCAGATTTTCTGATCAAGATTATGGGGCCACAGAGGAATGTGATTGATGATGTACAGTGTGCCTAAGGAGAGTTAAATGGAGAGAAAACATTCTTTCAGGCTTTCACAGAGAGCAAACTGGTCAAGCAATGGCCATGACTTATCCACATGGCTGACACTGACAGAGGATCTACAAACTGTGGTACAGGGTTTTAGGATAAATCCTGAGGTGACTTGACTGACCTTATCAGACACAAAAGTTACATTTCTTGTTATATAGGTATTGCTTTATCTTGTTCTTAACCACCCAGGAGAAAAGTAAAAAAATAAAAAGTAAAGCCATATTAATAGGCTGAGCTGCAAAAGGCTCAAGTCAACAACTTCTGACATTGCCAGTCCTATGGAAAACCCACTACTTTTGTGGACTACTGGAGTGTATTGGAATATTTTGATGAATTAATGCATGTACAATATTTAAATGACAATGGAATACCCTTCTCTGAGAAAACTAAACAAAAATGGGGATGCAAATGAATGACCATTTTGTATCTGTATATTCAAAAGTTAGGATAGATACACAGCTACATTCTCTTAATTCAATGAATAAAAAGATTTGTTCTAATAGTGAACAGGATATCATGTCTGCATCTTGTACAATGAATAAGACACTAAGACAATAATATTCTGTGTATTTATTATTGAAACTGTCCTACTAATCAGTTTTGAAACTCATTATTATTTGTTTGTCAATAAAATTATTTTTAAAAAACAGAAACAAAAAAAAATAAAGTTTGGTAGCACAATTTTTATATTAAGTTTGGAGAGCCAAGTCCAGGTATTCATATTAAAGTAATTACCATGCCACCTCAGTTTACAACCTTGATTTGCTAATAGTCCGGAGGAAGATGGCTGTGTTTGTATTTGTGTGGAGAGATGGCCTTTGTCCTATTTGTCACCTGATGCCACGTTTGCAAAGGGAAATGTGTTCTGAGCAGTTTGTTTGTAAGCCAAATACTTTGCAAGCAGAATCTTTCATGAATTGAGGTACTGCTATATATAAAGATAGGTATGATTCACTTAATCTGTAAGAACATGGTTTCAATCTTAGGAATTTATATCATATTTAAATTTAGACTATCAAAGGATCTCAGATTTTTCCGTATTTGACCTAAGAACCTCCCCTGTCCCGTCTTCATTGACCAAAGCAGAAGACTGAGATTCCAAGACCAGAAATAAAGTACAGTATTTCTGAGGACATCGCAGGAAGCATGAGGTGTACAATTTCCTCAGTTCTCTTTGCTTCCTTTTCTGCAAAGAGAGCATCACAGAGAAGTGACAGATGTGGTAAGGCTTCTTCTTAGCTGAAGGACACGGGCTCAGGAACTCTGTCTCTTCTATGGACGTAAATAAAACTGATTATTTTATTTTAAAAAGTGGGAGACGTGACTTCTATCTACTATGAATTCTTCCCATACAAATATCTTTCAAGTAATATAGTAGCTAGTGCCCCTGTTCACAATATATAAGAAAAAACAAAAACAAACAAACAAAAAACCTCATGAAGTATTGTTTCTTACTACAAAATCTCATAAAAAATTGTATTTTTGCTACCACAGAGTATAAGAGCAATCAAAAGTATAGAATGAATGAAAATAGCAATAAGCAATATACCGTTTTTATTTTTCATTCTGCTGCTATCTTGCTTTGATTTTTTAAAATATTTATTTATTTATTATTTATTTATTGAGACAAGCTCTTGCTGTGCAGTCCAATTGGCCTTGAACTCACTTTGTAGCCCAGGTTGCTCTCCACTTTCAATGATCCTCCTGCCTCAGCCTCCTGAGTCCTAGGATTTCAGGTTTGCACGACCATGCCCAATTTGTTTTGAAATTTATATACATATATATGTATGAAAAATCTAATGTTAGTATTTCCTCCACAAAGCAAAATTGAGTTGTAAGGCCATGTTGGGATAAAAAAATTTATTTTTGATGTGTATTTTGGGGGGCCTTTTGAATTTTTTTACATTTATCTGTTCTGAAAGTTCACTGTATTTTAAAAATGTTAATAGTTCTTTCTTACCAGTGAACCAATGTCCATGAAAGGCTTCACTACACCTTTATTTCTAGCTTATAGGAAATGTCAGAATTTCACGAAACAATTTATAAAGTACATAAAATTGCAGCCAATATTATCGTCAAAAATAAGCAACTTTTCTTCCTATGTAGTATGTCATAGGTTGAAGTGATTTAATTTGTGCTATGATTTATGAAATGTCATCCACCTCAGGATAGCACTGTTTCCAGGCTGGCTTATAATAAATTCCCCATGAAAAGTGATAATTGTATGAGAGCCATAAAATTTTTGGTCCCTGCAAAACTGTTAATGATGTGACCTTAATTATATGGTTACATGAAGACTTCAGAGTTGATTAATATTTCATTGTCCAGTTGTGAAAGTAGATTGGTTGGGGTTGAATAGTTTATTCAAGTTTTTAAAAGGATTATCCTAACACCACGCATGCTCCCATTGGTTTACACTAATACATATGTGTAAATTAGAAAAATAGGTCCTCATTGCATAAATACTATGTACTCTAGAACATGGGCTGACCATACTCAGAGGCTAAGTCCCACCCACCATTGATATTTAAATTTTTTTATTAGAATATACCTCTTCCATTCATTAACACATTATATACAAGTGATTTCCCATTAAAAAAGCAGCATTTAGTAGCTGAAATGGAGTACATCACCTATAACATTCACAATCTAGTCTCCTACAGAAAAAGGTAATTGATTCCTACTCCAGTCCAGAAATTTTTCATGAAAATGCAAGTACTGAAAAAGCAGAATGCTTGCAGTATTACGAAGAATTTGGATAACTTTTATTATCAGGCTCATAATACAGAAGTTACAGGTCTGGAAACAGGACGGATCAGAGGTGGATGGGGAAGGGAACAGGAAGCAGAAAGGAAAGGGAAATGGATGGGATGAAAAGATACCAGGAGAGACAAGAAAAGACTGAAAATTGATGGTAAAGTGATGGGAACAGTTAAGGAAAAGGAATGTATGAGGGGGAGAGAATAATTCTGCTAAAACACTCTGAAAATAAATCCTTAGAAGTATAATATCTTAATAACACAAGGCAAGAAGCATGGGCAACATAAAATATTCTTTTCCAGTGTGTTTTGAAATTATTTACTGAAGAAGTCATTTTCTCTTCAGATATAATTCAGATTCTAAAAATCTAAAGTGGCTGCAGTTTTCATGTTCTCAATTAGTTCTTGTTGCTTAATAGTCACTTCCTCCTAAGCATCCTTTTTGCAATTGAAGTATTGAGGACAACAAGTACAATCACACATTATGTAATCCCAGGGTCACTTTGTGAACAACAGTGGTACATTGTTAAGCAATGTTATTTTGAACATCAGAGTACAGTTACATAAACTGAGGATGACTACAATGTCACTAGACAAAAGAATCTTATGAGATGATCACACCAAGTAACCCTGCATCTCGGGGTACCTAGTTGACTTACTCTCTCAGGAGAGTATCTTCCATGAAGGCAATATGGCCGCCCCCACAGTGCCTTTGTACTCCCGTTGAACAGAAATTCTGAGACTGATCAAAGCTCTATTCACTATCAACAAAGATGTCCCATTGATAACATGCTAGGAGTGCGTAGACATCCATACATAATACTCAGAGTCCTAACTTCCAGATCATTCATATGGGTTATTCTGAAGAGTTGTTAAATAAGACTTTTAATCAATAACAACTGCACCAAATTTTTAAAAAATGACTCAGAGGTAAGACAGTCTTTTGAAATTTATATTCTTTGAGCTGTATATATTCTCAGCCTGGCTGTACCAACACATTTATGGTTTATGTTTTATGAAATGATAATATTCTTTGCAGAGGCTAAGAAATGCTTATTTGCCATGGGTCACACATCAAAGGTTTCAAGCACACTAACTGAGCAAAGAGATAAGGAAAGGCAAAAGGCATTCTCAGCTGATCAGTTTGATCAATTTAGTAGATTGTTTGTCAGTGAGGAAATAAAATTGTAAGACCTCTCTTCAAGTGTCAAAGGATTAACACCAGACCTAGTCACTCCCAAAACCTCTTAGCATTTTCCCTCCAATATTAGACTTTTCTCGTTAGAAATAGCAGTCACTCCCAGGTGTGCTCCATCATGAGGTCAAAGTCTTGTTTTCTTCCCAAACTCTAATTGTAGTATTTTCCAAGGCTTCTCAACGATTTTACAGGAACCAAACTTTCCAGGTAAGATATTTTATAGTTAGAAAAATCTATTAAGAACAGCTTGCTGTGTTTGATATTAAGTCTCTCTCCATACATGCCGATACATTTTTTTTCTGCTATAACTAGGATAGAATTTTATACTAGTAACCCTTTATGTGACCTGGAGATTGTTTGTTTGCCAAAAATGTTAACAAATGTGAACAAGAAGACTGCAAGTCAAAACTGCTTACATGTTATCAGAACTGGTGGTGTTGGTAGCCAAAGTGATTCCTGTTAAACTAATTCTACACCAAATTAGCTGAATTTTTCAATTGCATATAGACATAGCCACTGGTACTCATTTTTATTAGTGTCGTATACCTAAGTCAAATTCAAAGTAATGTGAAAACAGACAGAATGAGCTATTGTTCAATCATCTTTGTTTGTCGAATTCAAGGCAAAGGTCTGCACATCAGGGCAGGCTAATCAGGTATCTTTATCAAGTGTTAACAAATGCATTTGACTCAAAAGTTTAACATGCAGTGGTTAAAGGCAAGGACAACTTTCAGGTGCCCTTATCAACATATTAGCCTCAATTGCATTTTCCAAATATGTTATCAAAATGGTAATTCTATGCTTTCCTTTCTGTAGCTAGACTAGGTTTCATAAAGGTAGAATTATTACTATAAATATATTGGGGGGAAACTATTTCAATTACTGAGAGAATATGTAACTCCAACTCTATTTATTTCAATTTATTCAACTGTCTTGATATATTCGCACATGGAACTTTATAAAGAATGAATAAATTCACCTTGAAATTGGACCAATTGACTTTGGCTGGGCTTGACTGTGGGAGGAATCAGAGGCCCTTTTTAAAATAAGCCTTGACAATGCTGATCAAAACAAAGAGACTATTCATTTATTAAACTGACAGCTCAACCCAGGCTGCAGGCTTGGGGATGATGGAGCCTGGGGTTTTAGTCATGGCCTGGGGTGCTGGCCTCTACCAGATACATTTTTTCCCATGCACATATCTGGAGCCTATGTCTGATGGGTTGACGTTTCCTAGGGCATTGGCAGCTGTTCAGATGCCAAGCAGCTGGTGTGAGAACTGTCATCTACTCCAGGTTATTATTCCATGAGTGACATATTAGCCCAGAAATTTTTTTTTCATAAAACCACCTTGCTTTCCCTTTAGTGACTTACAATCTATTAGAAATTTAAGCAAAGAGATGTGTCACAGTTAACATCTCTATTAAAACCAAATTGGATGTGTAATGGTCACAGTAGACAACTGGTTATTTTGACAATGTTAGAAAATATGAAACTTTTACTGTAACAGCTAATATGCAAAACTTTGTAAACAAATCACTTATTTTCTAAATGACAGAGAAGTGTACATCTACTAGTTACTAATTTAACAGATACAGAATTATAATGTTCTTCTAGACTATCTCAGAATGTTCATACTTTGGTAATGTTAGGGATAGTTGTTTATCCATACTGTTGCTGGTACTTCAGCAATCTTAGGTATGGCCATAGAGAAGGTTGAGATTAAGGAGCACTATGAATCCTGTGTTTATGGCCACCCAAAATCTATGCATTTATGGGTCTAATGAACTGTGACTAGGTTTGGTCATCTACAGAATCATTTCATCTTTGTAAATACATTTAACAACATTTTTGTTAAAGTGTACTATCTTGGCATACTCACTAGCATATGTTAAAAGTTTTTAAAAAAGCAAACAAAAACAATATATTTTGTTGTAACATTCACATTCATCCAATAAAGAAAAAAATAAGAATTGGATATCTGTTTAGGAAAAAAGGAAATCTTTTCCAAAGAAACAAATATGATGAAAAGTCTGGGCAATTATAAAATTGTCTGAACTTCTGAATGAAGCCAACAAAGCAGAATACCAGTCTCAACAGGATAGATGTGAGCAAAGTTGTTATTAAATTTCCGTTTTCTTCAAAAAAGCAAGTACCTTCAAGTTTCCTTATGTCTTGGTTATTTTCTCAGTGCTGGGAAAGAATAGCCAGCATGCACAAGAGAGAGAGAGAAAAAAAAAGAAGGTGCATTTTAGCTCATAGGTTGTCAAGGTTTTTGTCCATAGTCCTCTGGTCCCAGGTAGCACAGCATGGCAGAGGAGAAGCAGCCCATGGCGTGGCAGGGGGGAGATAGCGGGTTCTCATTCTTTCCTTTTTATTCCATCCAGGCTGCAAGGCTATTGGTCTGTGGCACCTAGCATCCCTGTTCAGTAATTCCATCATGCACTCCCGGGGTCACACTGAGTCATTCAGAACCACACTCTCATGAGTTAGTTATTCCCAGAAACCCCATCAATGACCGGGTAAGGATTTGGTGGAACATGTGGATGTGGACCATGGCAAGTGATCAAAATAAATGTAGGAACTTTTGGTTATTTCCATAAAATAAGAGTAATATGACATGTTAAAAATCTTTGTGGTATCATTACTAATTTTGATTCTTGGATATCTTGAGTTTTCTTCTGAAACTCATTGACAAATTTTTGTAATATTTTTGTAATATGACAAACAAATTGTTCACACAGACAGCTTCTCTCCACCCAATCTATGAGAACTGAATTAACGTCTAGAAGAATGCGGAAGGTGTGACTTGGTGGAAGCCAGTCATTCTCAACCCTCCTGACGTGCACATGGATCACACTGGGAGGATCAAACTTGTGTGACTCCCTCATGTTTCTCAGTTTTTACAATCCTCCATTTCAGGTATCTGTGATCACCCATTATGCCAAGTTAGCAAATTAAAAATTTCAGAAACAATCAGTTTACAGTCTGCGTATGATAAAGAAAACCCCTGCTATCTTGCTCTCTGTCTGCAGGGTGACATCCCCCCTTGTCCATCATAGGCACAGTGCACACGTCACCTGTCCATAGCCACTTACTGCTATATGGAATAGAAATTCAATTGTTTTGCTAATGCAGTGTTTTGAGAATACATTATTTAAGGTAATAATGATCCAAATCATAGGAGTACCAATGCTGGCAATTTCATTATGATAAATTGTTATGGTTCTTGTGATCATTAATCCTGATGTTTCAACCTCATGCAATTAAGAAATGCTCAGCAGATTAATTGAACATGCTGCTGGGTGTGTCTGCATGCCTCGTGGAGGTGTGGTGCTGGGTAGTACAGATGTTCCCTTGTCCTTTCCTCTGTGCCATTGTTTCTCTGCTCGGGTTCCTGGCCACCCAGAATTAAGCAGCACAGCTCCCCCACCCTCTTGTACCTACAACAGTGTTTGAGCCAGGTAAGTGTGGACCAAATTCCCCAAATTCGTAAACTCATGTAAACCTGATCTCCTTTAAGTTGTGTGATGTACTATGTGTAGCAATGAAAAAGCTAATAGTCTTTAAGGGCCTGTATATTACTCATCTTCCTGCACTACAGAGAGCCTCTATAAAAGCAGAACCACTACAGAAGGAAACTTAACACAATTGTGGGATACCCTAGTGACACACATATGCTGCCTGAGTGCCCATACCTAAGAATAACGCAGTACTGTAAGCAGTCTGAAGATTCATCAGTGCTGTAAGCAGTGCAACCCCTCTTTCACTAAGTTCAATTACATTGCTATTTATAACTAGAAGAATGCAAGTTCGGATGTTCTAAAATTTTAGTAAATTATCTTGTAAGAAATTCATATTTCTTTATATGTTTAGTAAGGAAACAATGCCATCAAAATATATTTCTGTGAATTTCTGATGGATTTTACCAAGTTTCTTTTTTAATACTTGAAGAGAAAAATTATCTCCTTAACACCACATGCACACACACACACACACACACACACACACACACACACACATACACTAGCTTGAAATTTTATAGGAAAATGAACATATTGAATATTGTGATACTAACAAAGAAACTGGATCATAAACCAATCAATAATCTTGATTATTCTTCCACAGAATAAGACTTCAAGAACTGCTTCAGGTAGTGACAGAAACAATGAGATAAGTGGACTCAAAGCATCAGGAAATGTTCTGAGTGGGATTGATTATAATGTACGTTTTACTATAAAATTTTTAAAATTCAGACATTTACTGTATATCCTCCTCTGTATTTACAAATGCACTCTCATTTTCAGAATTTTTTTTGTTTCTTCATTCTATTAATCTTTACCTTGAGAGATACCATCTTATATTTTTATCTTTCACACATTGCTATTTATGTATTTTATGCTTGTATTTACAGTATATTATTCCCTTTGAATATTTCATATTGATCATTACAAATTATTTGATAGATTCAAGATTGATTATTCATACTCAGAATTCTATTGTGTACTGAGTTATAATGTTTTGGTCAATGTACACTTTTATATATATTTATATGGGGGCAGGAGAGACACACAAAGAGAAACTGACTTTTTGCTTTAAATGTAGATTATACAGCTTTCTGTTCTGCACATTTCTATGTATGTAGGTAGGTGCTACACAGCATTTAGTTTTACAGTTTCTCTAAAACTTAAATAGGATGGATATTTTGGATTTATTTAAACCTATGGTCTAGCCACGATGCAATGAAATTTCTGATTTCACATGACCTTTTTTAAATTACTGTGGTGAAACTGACAGAAGTTCATAGTAGTATGAGAAATTCATTTAGCTTATTTTTTGATTAAGATCAAACAAGTACACTGGTTATTATTCATAGTTTTGGCTATTCCTATTGATCTTGTGAATTGCAGAAATATATAAATAATTTCTTAACAAATGGGCTTGTGGATTTAGGCAACAATTTGTTATTTTCTCTACCCCTTGTGTTTGGCATCACCCTGAATATTTTTAATTTACAAATCAACATGATGGAGGAGGGTTGGCCAAACAGCTCAGCAGATTAAACTGCTTGCAAGCAGGCACAAGGGTGGGAGGTTCAATCCCTGGGCCTGCCATGCCAGCCCTGCCCTGGAGGCAATCTGAAATGGCAATTGAGATTGGACAAAGTGGTATGTGCCTGTAATCCCAGCTCTTGAGAGGCTGTAAACAGGCAGATCACTACAAGTCCAATTTAGTAATAAGACCCTAAACACTTTGTAGACCCTTCCCTAAAATTCAAAAAAAAAATCAACATGATGAGCCATATAAAAATATTTCATCATAATGAAAATAGTCCAACTCATGGGAAAACATATTTTTAAATATACATCCAAAGCACTCATTCATAAAAGTAATATTTCTGTAGATAGACCATGACTTCTAAATAATCACATTTCAACAGATATTTATTTATCAAATACAAAGTTATATGCATGATCCTTAGGAAAGAAAAATATGAAGATTTCATTAATTATTTATTTCTACATAAGAGTGATTTTGATTCAGGTTATTAAAATTTGGTTTCCTGTTGGCCTCTGCAAAATATTTGTCTATTTTCTATTTTTTGTCTTTCTTTTCACAAAGAAACTATTTAAGCATTCAACATGTTTTTTGTAAATCTGGGTAGCTAATCCATGGTCTCATTTTGTACTCCTGTAACCATGAGAAAGAGAAAATAGAGAGATAAAAAAAATCTCCAATTTCTTCAACAGAGCTTTTTCTTTCATTTTGAGGAATTTTTATTCCACAATCCATAGAATTGGCAATCAGGTGTCAGATTCCACTGTATCAAGTCAGAAGCACTTCTCAATCATTTTTACAGGTATTGAATGTGTCCTCAATGTACTTTAATTTTCTTTTCTCAGGTACCAACACTCAGGGAACAGTGACATCAGAAGTGTGCTCTAATAGAGCAATGACTTAAGACACTCCAGCCTTCTCTGCACACCTCATGCCACTCAGAGTCTGAGGATAAAGTTCATGTCATTTTTGAGCTGTGATGTAAATAGCAGGGCCTGGCCTTATTATCGCATAGCCAGGATAGCAAATGATAGCAAAACATCTACACTTATTGCAGGCTTTGGAATCTGAAAGCACCTACTTATGTTACACGATAACAATATCAATAAACTTCTCTTCTGGAGGGTTAACAACTAAAGTTTGCAGACCAAAAGTTAGAGCAAAAGTGGGGCTACAAGGTCAGCCAATATTTTGGTTCCAGCCCTTCAAGGACAGGGAAGACTTAGGACATAAGAGAACCTGTGCTGTGACATCTTGTAATTCAGTGGCATCCCAAATTTTCTGATCAAGGAGACTATGGGGCCACAGAGGAAAGTCATAGATGACGTAGAGTGTGCCTAAGGAGAGTCACCTAAAGAGAAAACATCTTCTCAGGATTTCAAAGAGATCAAACTGGTCAAGCAATGGCCATGACTCATCTAGATGGCTGACACTGACAAAGGACCTACAAGGTGTTGTATGTGGTTTCAGGGTAAATCCTGCGGGGATTTGACTGACCTTGTCATATACATTTTTACTTATACAGGTCTTGCTTTTACTTGGTCTTAACCATCCAGCAGAAAAGTATAACCATGAGTTACAGAAAGTAATGCCGTATTAATATCCTGAGCTGTACAAGGCTGAGCTTTAAAAGGCTCAAGTCAACAACTTCAGACATTTGCCAGTTCTGTTGACAACCCACTACTATTACAGACTATTGGACTATAATTGGGCTTCTTTGCTGAATTCGAGTACCTGCAATCACTGAACTGGCATCTATGAAAAGGTCTTTTAAAGAGTTCTCCAGATACAGTTTCTCTAACAACAACAGAAGACCCATCTCTGACAAAAAAGAGGAACATAAATGAAGGACCATCTTGTAGTGAAAAATCTATATTCATATATACAAAATAGTATATATACCTACCATCTGCTTGTTCAATTAGAAGAAAGATCTGTACTAATATTGTCTAGACAAGATTTCATGTCTGTATCTTGTCCTCTGAATAACTACTATGAAGATAAGAATATGCAATGTATTACTTGTTGTAACTGTCCTACTAACCTCTTTTGAAACTATTTCATTGCTTTTTTTTCCTCATTAAAATGAATAATAAATAAATAAATAAAAATTTAACAAAAGCAGGACTGGGGCTGCAGATCATCGTGACAGAACCAGTACCCAAAAGTGTTGTGTTCATTTACACTTAAGTAATTCTCACTGCACGTGTAATGCATGCACATTAATAGACTCAGTGAAGGCTTTAAGAAAAGCATCAAAAGGTCATTTTTAATACCCAAATTAAATTTTGTGGGAAATACTGTTCTCTTATTCAAATCACTTATTGTTTTAATCTAAGTGTCAAATGATAGTATCTTTCTTCAATATCCTTTTTTTTTTTTTTTTTTTTCAGAACCAGGAATTGAACTCTGGCCCTTGTGCTTGCCAGGGAAGCGCTCTTATTCTACTGAGCCATCTCCCAGCCCTTTAATACATTTTATTTTTATTTTTTATTTATTTACTTATTTTTTTTGGTCTTTTTGAGACAGGGTCTCACTATGCAGTTCAGGCTGGCCTTAAGCTCACGTTGTAGCTCAGGCTGGTCTTGAGCTCACAGCAATCCCCCTGCCTCAGCCTCCCGAATGCTAGGATTACAGGCATGTGCCACCACACCCAGCTGAATACATTTTAAAGAGCAGGAAATTTTGAATAACACAGAATTTCTAAGCAAGATGACAAAATCAACAGTGGTTGTTATATTGCATATTGTTATCTTCAAAATAGTTCTTCAGCTTACCAGATATAAGCATGTAAAATGTATCAAAAAGGTTTTTTTAAAGAAATTAGTTATGAATTGTTCTTTTCAATACATCAATAGAAATTAGTAGTATAATAATCTTAGCTACTCTCTTTTATTTCTATCTATCTATCTATCTATCTATCTATCTATCTATCTATCTATCTATCCATCTATCTATGTAGAGGAGCTAGAGTTCAAATTCAGGCCCTGGTGCCTAGTAGTAAAGTGGTCTAGCTCTGAGCTACATCTCTATACTCCATGTCTTCACTGCAACTTCAAATCACAGTGTCTTTTAGTATGACCTCTGCATTTCACACTGTGAAGCATCATGCAGTACTCTTAACTCACAGTCAGCATGTCCCCATCACTCATTTCACTCCCAGGACAATGAGCATACTTGCTGGAATATGGCTAAGTCTCTCTGCCTTCTCTATGGCACCAAGTGCCCAGGCTATGCATGTCAAGTCTACATATATCAAATAGAAACGTAAAAATTCAGCTACTTTTCCTACTGTGTTTCATACTTGATTGTAACTTTTACTTCTTAATATAAAATAACATTTCTTTTGTGTCAGGGACTTAATAGTTTTATTTCGGTTTTATTTGATTGTTCCAGTGGAGAGCTGGAATGTGCGTGTAACACATCCTCACTCCTTTTCCCATTCTCCATCCCCTTCATCTTTGGTCCTGTTTCCATGTGAGAAAGATCTCAGTACTTGGTATTATTTGTTTTAATTTGCATCAGAATTACTTGTGAGTTGGATCTCCTACATAACAGAAACCATGTGATATTTAAATTTGTGTGTCATATTTATTTATCTTAACATTTTGGCCTCAAGGTGCACCTTTTTTCAATAAATGACTCCAGTTTATCCTTTCTTATGGCAGTAGGTCTAGCAACGTGTAAGAAAACATAGCTTCTAAGCATGTTTTCTTACACATTGCTAGACCTACAGGCTATGTCCATGATTCAGCTATCATAAATTCTGTTGCTATTACAAACAAGGATATGTATATTTTTCTATAAGATGATGTCTCTGACTCTTGGGAAAATAGCTAGAAGGAGAATAGACAGGCTGAAAGGGATTTGTAGTTTGAGTTTTCTTTGGAAACTCCAAACTCTTTTTCAAACAAGTTAGTATATGCTTTTGATTATCATTACTGTAATTATTGGGTTTTATTCATCTTTATGGATTTCCAAAGATTTTGAGATATTATGAACTTCTTTTTTAATTCCCATTACCCTAGAAAGAATTGAAATGTGTCAGGTTAGCTACAAAGTTAGACTGTAGAATTTCACTGGCCTTCTGAGCTCCCTCCAGAATTGCCTGTCCTGCTCTGCTTGCAGGAATTTGGGATGCTTTTAAACTCTTTTTAAGACTTGTGAACTACATGATGAGCTACAGGCACACCACCATTCTATTGGATTGGTACCAATGTTCTCTATCATTCTCTTTCCTAGTCACTGGCACAAAATATCACTCACCTGCAACTTTAAGGAAAAGGGTTTTATGTGGCTGTGGGGAGAGTTTAGTCCAAAGCATTTTGTCTGAGAAAAGGAGAGATTGAAGGGAGCTGCTCAATCCTGCACCACTAAAGGGCAGAGCGAGAAGAGAAGAGCCAGGGACCAACCCACACTCCCAGGTCAAGCCTGCAGGCAAGCACTTCCTCCAACCTTATAACACCTTGTGAGAAGTCATCCAGCTAGGAGCCTAGCAGAGGATTGCTCCACTGCTAATTGCAGTATCCTCATTATTGCAGTCACTATCCAAAGCCCCATGTCTGGTTGGTAAGATAGCGCAACAGTCTAAAGGCAGGTCCAGGACACCACAGACTGAGTCAGCCCCACCCTCAGGGTGGACTGAGCAGGTCAAAGCAAAACAAGCTCCCCTCTGTGTATGTAGCTTATTCTATACTTCATGTCATCTAGTGTGGAAGTGTTTTCCCAAAGCCTTGCAATCTGTCCAAAATAATACATTTCTGTTTAAAATAGTTTTGTTTTGTTATTTTTCCCCTGGAACTGGGTATTGAACTTAAGCCCTTGTGCTTGTCAGGGAAGCGTTTATTCTACTGAGCCATCTCCTGAGCCTTAGACTACATAGTTCTAAGTAAGTATTAATGATTAAGAAAGGTAGCAGATACTATAAGCCAGACAAGAGGATACATGATGCTAATTTTAGCTTTTTATTAGTTACCTACAAAATTTCAACATATAAAACAGTAAAATTTCACATGCAAGTGTTTGAAGTCAAGACTGATTGTTGCATCTAAAGGGATGCAACATCCTTACAAAAAGGATGTCTTCTTACTTGGATAAAACAGCAGTAGACTTCATTAACTGTTACAAAGATAGAGTGATATCAGAGTAGATTTCCTCAACTTTAGTTTTATTTAGAAAGACTTAATAATATACAGCACTGGGAATATAGCTCAGTAGCACAGCACCTGACTGGCAAGTACAAGGTCCTAATTTTTTATTCCACATACAAAAAAATACTTCATAAAGTACAGTTAATGTGAAAGAATGACCTAATATTTCTCTTCAAATAAGTGCAGTATTTCATAAAAAGTTTCCCTTTCTTAGGAAGTGCCCATATTTAGCAACAGTCTATTTTATCTTACCATTTTTTGTTTAGCATGAATTCAAATTAATTTCTTCATCTTGGTAATGACAAAGTCTTCCTTATTCCAGTTTCGGGTTGGTCTTTGAGGTTTTCCTGCATGTTATACACTGTGGTATCAGTAGCCAACTCAAACTGAGAATCACATGGAAAATAAATACTTACAATATCTTAGGAACACAATTGCACTGATTTACCAGCTGAGAT
This sequence comes from Ctenomys sociabilis, assembly GCA_004027165.1. Taxonomy (NCBI): domain Eukaryota; kingdom Metazoa; phylum Chordata; class Mammalia; order Rodentia; family Ctenomyidae; genus Ctenomys; species Ctenomys sociabilis. Next base: position 58,082 of record PVKA01003941.1, on the reverse strand, counting down.
AACCAGCTCTATGCCATGAAGTGGCATAGATCCAGCCAGTCTTAATCAGCTTGTTCTACCATAGGGTGTAACAACAGTCATTTACTTCTGATAATTTTGTAGCCTACAATAGCAAGATACAGGCATGTGCAGATTTGGGTTTTGGTGATGGCCTTAGTTCATATTTGCAGATAGCCCTCCTCTTACTGTGTCTTTACTGGGGGGAGAGACGAAGCTCTGATGTGTCTCTTTCTTATAAGAATAATGATCCCATTTACCCGAAATATCCACCTGGTATTACCCTCAGAGATAGTCAGGGTCTCAACATATGAATTTTTAGGAAGACCCAAACATTCAGTTCATAAACATTCAATTTATATAGCCAGTCAAATTCACACAAATACATTTTCAAAGAGAATTATCACCACTTGAAAATAATTATTTGATCAATTTTATCTTTTTTCCTATAGGAAAACTACTAAAGTTAATCAGTGAACTAAATTGATCCATCAAATTAAACAACTTGTATAAGCTACATTTTGATTTATAATTTCCATTTTGTAAGCTAACATCCAGGTACTTACGTAGACACATTTTTGCAGTGTAAAATTGTCTTAGTTTTAAAACTGAATCACCACAGAGTACAAGTCAGTTGTATGATGGAAATGCTAGAGTACTGGTAGGAGAAATGCAGAACCAGTGCCAGCACAGTCTGGAAATTACATAGGAGGGCTAGAGTGTATGCATGCAAGTGTCAGTTACTGTATTTCATACACATCCATGCTGATACTATATTTAATAGAACCAGTTCCATTTCTGTGCAGACATGTACATTCTTTATTTCAGTAGTTAAACTTTCATTTTTCTTAAGCATATTTGTTGATTGCATACCATTAAAATGTTTTCAGAAAAATCTTTAGAAAATTTTGAGCTTATAATTCCAATGGATATGATATTCAGTTGCAAAAACAGCTTGTGGTTTCTAGATTAATATTTTTTTCTGGGAGAAAGATGCGTAATAAACTCTTTAAAAAGTGCCAAATGTTAAAATATAAAATGAAGTAAAGTGAGCAATGAAGAAAATTGTTTATCAAATGGCATAATTACTTACTAATTATTGACTTTATGCTTTCAAAATATGGTACAGTGTTTGTGTTTGTAATAGCTCTTCCATTTTTCATATGAAAGAATATCCATAAATATTTCTCTAAGTAAAGACCTGCTCTGTATACAAATGATTGTTGAGTCTGAGTGCTTGGAAAGAAGATCTTCAATGCTTTCACTGTGAAATAATGAAAACATATTTGATAAATAATTCATTTACACCTGCTGTGCGTAATAATCACTCATGATGTTGGAGTTCTTTCTGAAATAGTCCTCCAAATAAGTTGTCCTTTGCCTAGTGTTATTTTCAGTGAGGAGACTCTGTGTGTGATATTTTGGTAAGTATGTTGGTGTAGGAATTAAAACAATAAAATTGGTTCCTGAAGGTTGGGGTTAATTATTTATCTTAAATGTTTAATATCTTAGTCAAGGTGCAAATGAGAATTTTTGAGATAATGTTATGTAAATATTAATTTAGACTCTGTTTTTTAATTTCTTCAAGCATCTACAATTGTAGCATATGAATCTTACACAATATTTTAAAGCAGGTATGAAAGCTAGTGTTGGCATTGTTTGTTCACGATTCTTTATTTTTTTGATGTATTTGGTACAGTGTCTCAGGACACTATTTTCAGTCCCCGCAGCAGTGGGATTATGGTACACCACCATGCCCAGATTCTGTGGCTCACTCATTGTACCTGGAGAGGGCTGGCCCAGCATGTGGTTCTGGGGATCAACCCAGGTCCCTCTGTTTGCCTAAGCAGTGTTTAGTTCCCTGAGCTATCTCACTGGCACATGATTCCCAATATGCACTATTCTAAGAGGCATCTACTAAGAATTTACTAGAAATGCAAATTTTCAGTACTTTCTGCACACCTACATATCAAAAGGTCAGAGTTTAATAAATTCTTAAAGGCCAGGGAAGATAGCTCAGTAGAATTAGAGCTTTCCTGGCAAATGCAGGGTGCTATTCAATCCCTGGTATTGAAAAAAAAAAAAAAAAAACTTCAGAAATTCTCACCTTACTTTCCCACGTCTGAGAATATCTAGTTATGAAATGAGGGTTCCCTATAGAGGACATAGATTTTTATAGATAAGAAGCATTCATAAAATTTTAATATGTCCCGAAGTTGATTAATTTATGACACTCATATAGTGTACCAACATTTACACTTGTGTGTGACTTTTTCACTTTTGACTTTTAATTTATGTTTGAATAATTTTTCTATAAATGGATGTAATTTTCAGAAATTTTTCCATTTAGTTTTTAGTAATCCATCACTCAAGAATACATGCCGTGAGCAAGTTTTAAGGAAATACAAGTATCTGAATATTTTACAGTAGAAAAAGTGATCTTTCATTGCTAGTGTTTTTGTAGGACACGGTATGTATAACACAAAACTTTCCTCATAATCTTAACATAATTTTTGTAGGACACGGTATGTATAACACAAAACTTTCCTCATAATCTTAACATAAAAATATTGAGTAAAGAATCTCAGATTGTAATATTTTTATACCAGTAGTATTTAATAAATAAAATTCATAGGAACAAATGAGTTTTCAGTAGAAATACTACATAAAATTAAAAGGCCAACAAATTTGAATTTATTTGACTTTTAAAAATATATTATTGGGTGAGGAAGATGGCTCAATGGAATAAGCACTTCCCTGACAAGCACAAGGGCCTGAGTTCAATCTCTGGTTTCACAAAAAAAAAAAAAAAAAAAAAAAAAAAAAAAAAAAAAAAATATATATATATATATATATATATATATATATATATATATATATATAATTTCTTTCTCTGATCATTGGTAATAGGCCATTTGCAAAGACTTTTCATGCTTGTGTATATTTAAAGCTACTTACTCAATGGAAGTTATTTCTTCATATCTGAAAATGCTTTAGCACACCCTACCTTCATGACACAATGACTGAAAAACATGTTTTGTTACAACAGACCATACACAATTGCTGGAATGAATAAGTGATAGAAACTGCTCCCCAGTAACCGAATGAAGGCCGTATTTTCATGACAGTGATTTTGATGTCTTTCTAGGATGTGTAAATCAAGTTGAGTGCTATCAGTAGTACTTTATAATCAAGATCATAATGTAACTCAGCCTACTGGAATTTTGAAAAAGAAAGAGAAACTCTAACGGAGAATTTATGTTCACAAATCAGTACACAGAAACAATTATTAAAAATATATGGAATTCTACTGCATTATTGCATTCCATTTTCATCACCTTAAGGATGGCGTAAAATATGAAAAACTGAGAAAAAGTTTCTGAAATTAAACACAAAATGAATAGGGATCTGATAGAATGGAGAGCAAAATGTTGAGCAAAAATTAAGTAACAGTTGTCAAAATAAATCATTTTTTATGTTGGAGGTCATTTGAGGATTTTAGGAACTTAAAAGAGAAAATGCAGCACATACTTCTTGGCAGTCACAGGACAGTCTCAGCGGTAGAAAACCTGGGCCTGAATTTAGAGGCAATGTCATAGTGGAGGAGCTACAGATCTATATTGGAGATTGTCATAGACATTTTGCCATTAATTCCACTCCTGCAAAATATGCTTTAAGCGGCCTGGGAGATTGCTCAGTAGAATAAGCGCTTCCCTGGCAAGTGCAAGGGCCTGAGTTCAATCCCCGATTCCACAAAATAGAAAAAAAGAAAATATGCTTTGGGTCTTGGCCAAATATTTGAACTACACTCATCATAGAAAAGTTAAATAAAATGCTCCAATAACCCTAAGTTAAATAAGGCATTCTGCTAAAAATACAATTTTTTTTAAAGATTTTGAAAGTAACAGTAAACAGATCGTTTTGTTTGACCTGTTTTCCTTTTTAACGAGAATACAAAAGAAAGAATATATTAAAAAAAATACAGATACAAAATTGCGCTAAGTAAAATGATAGGAATTGAACAGTGGTTGTTATAGTGCATACAAATCTGTTCATCTCTTTTGCTAAAAGTTTTGTTGTTCTTTTCATTGTTGTTGTTCTTGTTCTGTAAGAGTTGTTAATAAGCGGTAAAACTTTCCTAATTAGTAGTTGGGAAAGTAATTTAATCGCTACCACCCCCACACCTGTTACACAGTGTTAGGCGACCAAGTAGGTTTTGGTCACTAGAGTTGATTAATTCTGCCTCAGAAAGCAGTTTGTTGCCACAAAATGATACATTAGAATTGGGCACCAGCAAGACCAGGCAGGAAGCAGGTTTGCAGCCAAGGACCTTTTGTGACACAATGCACCTCTCCCTTTTTCCTCTCCTCTCCCTTTTTCTCTCCCTCTTCTCCATCTAACCTCCCCTTATTGTTCCTCTCACTTTGTCTTTTAAAGTTCTGTCTGGAGCAGCAGTTCTGGGAGAGCTCCTGCTGGGAAGGAATGCACACCAGAAGGGCATGTGATGATTCTAATAATTTGCCTGAAAGGCTCTGTTGCAGCTCTTGGAGGTAACCTTGACCAGGCCTCTGGAATCAGAGCAGACCTAGTTCTACCAGTTCATTTCCACCAAGAAATTTATTAGGTGATTTACACAGAAGATGCTGAAACTGAATTTTCCTTATCCCTGTCTGTTAGAAAAAATAGCTCACATCTACCTGCAAACAAAAGCATGCAGCATAAAAGCTTATCACCATGACCTTTGGAGTCATCACCTAAATCAAGAAATAGATCTTTGCTGAAAATCTAGAAACACTGCTGGTGAGATAGCTCAGTAGTAGCACATGCCTGCTTGGCATGCTCAAGGTCCTGGGTTTGATTCTTAATACAATCAGTCTGTTGCTAGAAACTTAATCCTCATGTCCATTCTCAATAACAATGAAAAATTCTGAAATGTATATGAATTTTATTGTAAATATTTTTCTGGTTTCCTTCATATTATTAATTGGGGTTTGGTTGGGAAGCACTTACAACTGTCTCATGCAGATTGTAGTTTATTATTTTCCAGAGCTATTAACTCAATGCTTCCTATGCAAGATCAGTGAGATATTTCAGTGTGGTTATACTTATTTCCTTTTTGTTGATATGGTATATCCTGTTCTTTAGCTACATAGTCCAATTTATTGAATATCCTGGACAACACTGGCAGGAATAGTCCCATATTTGTCTTGGGTCTGTGTCCAGCAGCATAATTGCTGGGATATGGAGGCTCTTGTGTTTAGAAGATGATGTCAGTGAGATGTCACAAATAACTCTGTTGCAGCAGGAGAGCAGTCCCAGTGCACCCCCCCAGGGTGTGGCTGACACGTGACCTCTTGAGTCCTTCCGGCAAGGTGGGTACGCACATAGGGCTCCCTTGTCCTGTTTTAATTTGCATCCCACTGATAGCAACAAAGGTGGTATTGTTTCCTGACAGAGTTGGCATCTGGCCATATTTGTCTCCTGTCCACATGTCTCTTGGGCTATTGGTCCTTATTGATGAATTGGTTCTTGATATGTTCTGGGATGCAATGAAAATATATTCCTTCACTCAGTGTATCATTTTTTGTTCTTTTAATGGCATCTTTTGGAAATAAGTTCTGAAATTTAATGTCAAAACAAACCGAAATAGGTTTCCCTTGTGGCTAACACTTTAAGTGAACGTAAGGACTAAACAAGGGAGATGAATGAAAGGAGAGAACGTAGGGGAAAAAAAGCAAGGGAAAATCATGCAAGTATGTGCACAAGATAGCTCAGATGATTCTACTACTAATTTCTGATGTTAGCAGTTAACGTTTAAATTTTTATTTTGACCAATTTTATATACTAAAATCCATGATCTGAACAACTACATTGAAGACTACTATATCAAAACCACCACTGAAGGCCGGCCAAATAGCTCAGCAGATTAAAGCTCCTGAGTGTATGGGCCAGGGTTTTCATACCGAGACCTCCGGTGCTGACCCCACGCCAGAGTGTGCTGAGAGGGTGAATGAGACAGGTCGTGATAGTGCGCGCCTATAATCCCAGCTCTTGGGAGGCTGAAAACAGGTGGATCGTGAGTCTGATCTACTAGTGAAATCCTGAACACCCTGTAGACCCTTCCTTAAAAAAAAAAAAAAAAAAAACACTGAATATCTTTCAATTTGGTTTCCTTTTCTGTTTTTTAGGTCTATAATTTTAATGTCTTATATATTATTTTTATACTGTCTTTAAAATAAAAGGGACAAAAATTCAAGGTTTATAGAAAGAAAAAGCCGTGGAGATGGCTCAGTGGAACAAGCGCTTGCCTGGTAAGCACAGGTCCTGAGTTCAATCTCCTATTCTGCCAAAAAAATACAAATAAAAAGGAAAAGTTAATGCTTTTACTATTTGATCGAACTTGCATGCCTATATCTGGCATACTGAGCAACAAATTTGATGATAACAATATGTAATATAACAACTATTGCTAATTTCCTGTTCTTGTTTTGGAATTCTGTGCAACTTTTATTGTCTCATGGTGCTTTGCTTTGTCTTTGTTATTATTTTTCTTTCCTCTTTAAAATAAAATTTAAAAAATAAGAAATATTATTCCACTTCATCATAAGGATATCATTCTATGCTGTATCCTAGCAAGTTGAAATTTCTTACCAAAACCCATAATTTCCCATAATTCATTGTTAATAGACAGTAATGGATAAATTACACCTATCCTCTGCAGATATTTAGTTGTTCCAGCATCACTTCTTAAGGATGCTATCATTTCCCAGTATGTACACTACATTGTCCTCTATTTTACACAATGTTATATTTGCACAAATTCACATTTCAGTTTTTTTTTTTTTAACCTCCGAGGGACAATGCAATGTTTCTGCATGTAAAACTGACCAATTTCACTTAAGAGTATAGTCTCAATATATATTCTTTTACTTAGAAATGTCTCAAGTTTATCCTTATTTATGGATGTATAGTACTCCATTGTCTAAAAAACAACACAGCTTTATCCATTCATCAATGACTTGATGGACTTTTGGGTTGTTTGCAAACTTTAGGTATTGAACTGTAGTGTTACAATCTTGGCCTATATTTTTATTTAATTTGGATATGTGATAATTTCTTTTTCTTTCTTTCTTTTTTTCTTTTTTTGTGGAACCAGGGATTGAACTCAGGCCCTTGCTCTTGCCAGTGAAGTGCTTATTCTACTGAGTCATCTCTCCGACCCTTACAGTTTTAAACAGAAAGGTTTTTGTATAAAGATTTTACCTAGTCATCAAAATTTAATGAATGTACATAGATGTATTCAAATTTCATTTTCTTATAACTCTGCTATAGTGTTGCCTCATTCATAAAACTTGTACTTCATATCTTTTTCTCATTTTGGGGGGATGTCTCAAATTTTGGGGGATGTCTGTTTTCTCTCTTGACATTGGCCACTTAGAAGCTTTCTCACTTTTCTCCCTGTGGTTTATCAGTTTTATTACTATTTTTTTTTATTCTATTAACTTTGCTTTTCTCATACCTTAAATCTATTTGTTTTTATGTTAAAATTCCAGCTCTGTAACTCATTCATAATACTGTTTTTCTTCATTGAACCTCAGTCTTTCTTTGCTTTTCCTTCTCTTTTTTTAAAAATATATGCCAGTATAGCTAGAAATTCTCTCAAAAGAAAGACATTGCGGCTTCCACAAATTTGGACACGTTATTTCAGTTAACATGAAAATCAAAGCATTCTGATGATTGCATCATATCTGTGTCTGCTGGACTGCTCTGACAGTGCCCAGAGTATAGCTTGACTGCATTTCAGGAAAAGATTAGTACTCAACCAGCAGAGCAAAGAGAGTCATCTTTAAAATGTGGGTGGCATCATCCAACCCACGAAAGGAACAAGTTGAACACAGAATTAGAGAAATGGGGAATTCACGCTGCATTTTGGTAGAGGGCATTGCAGCTTCTAGTTTTAGTAGAGTACACTGCAGCTCCTGGTTCCAGCATTTGTCTGGGGGCTCAAATTACACTGGCAGCCCCACTGACCCTGAAGCTTTGAACTCAGTCCTTGGACAGAATTATAGAACTTGCTCTCCTGCCTGCAGCCAGAAAGCTGTGGACTTCTGTGTTTGAAAGAGCCAAGACCAAGTGTCCGTCTCCACCCTTCTGATTCTGAGCCTGTGGAGAATCATGATAAACACAAAACTGTGTTTAATGTTAAGACTTTCCTTCAGAAGTTCTAGTTTACTTCATTGCCAATGCACACTGGAAGGGCTCCTCAATTTTATAATTTGTGTTTATTTTGAATGACTTTTATATGGTTAAAACATTTTCTCTTAATGATTTCTATCTTTGGGCCTGAAGGGAAGCTTGCTTATTAGCCCACAATTTATCTCATTTTCTGTTTATTTTTTTTCTGCAATTAATATTTTCTACAGTGTATACATTAGGTCAAGTTTTCAATTATATGTTTTAAGTATTGCATACTCTCCCTAAATGAGTCCTTGATTTTTATATGAATTACTAAGAAAGGTATAAAATAATCTCCCAGTAGAATTGTACATGTCTACTTTTCTTTATGGTCCTCTGAATTCTTATTTTATTTCAGATATTGCATTAAATCATTTATGTATTCTTAGAAGTATTATATCTTTTGGATGAATTACAGTATTTATATCATTCCCATCTGTATCTTTGGTTATTCTTTTCCATTAAATTCTGATGTTCTTATCATTAACATATATTTATAATAGTTTTTAGAATTTGCACGAGCTTTTCTTCCATTTTCTTTGAATTGCTTGTTCTTATGTTTGAACAACTTTATGAAGAAATACTTTATATATTATCAGTACATCTAGGCTTCTAAAAATATTTATGGTATATATATATATATATATATATATATATATATATATATATATATATATGGCTTATACTTATATGGCTCATAAACAACATCTATTTCTCATATAAAAGGCTGAAGAATCCTAGGTCATGGTATGGACAAGTTGAAATTTTCATTTCTGGTTCACAGATACACGTTGTTTCACTCTATCTGCACAAGACAGAAAGGAAAAAGGATGTCCCTAACATCCCTATCCTAAGAGCTCTAATTCCCTTAATCAGGATTTCACTCATATATGCTAAACTTTTCACTAAAGATCACATCTACCAATGTAATTTTAACTGTTAAGAACTCAATAAGAAAAATTGGGGAGTAACACAAAATTACAGTGCACTGCACAGTTATATGATTCACCAGTGTATTCATGATTTTGTCTTTGTTATACTGTTTTTTTTTTTTTTTTTTTTTTTTTTTTTTTTTTTTTTTTTTTTTTTTTTTTTTTTTTTTTTTTTTTTTTTTGTCTTTTTGAGACAGGGTCTCACTGTACAGTTCAGGCTGGCCTTAAGCTCATTTTGTAGCTCAGGCTGGTCTCGAACTCACAACAATCCTCCTGCCTCAGCCACCCGAGTGCTGGGATTACAGGCATGCGCCACCACGCCTGGCTTTTGTTATACTGTTTTAAATATTATTTTATTTTATTAAATCTCCAAAGCATTGCCTTTGATTGGAAACATTTAATACATTTATTTATAATATTCATATTCTATATTTTAGCTTAAATATAGTTTTTTCATTTTTCTAGTTATGCAATTTGTTTTCTCACCATTTTTCCTTTGATTTTCTAAATTATCATTAAAAATTTTAGTATTTTTTCTTTAGTTCTAAAATTACACAATTACTTTTTTCTGTATTTTAGGGACAGGTTTGTTTACAGGGTGTTCAGGGTCTCAATACTAGATTGGATTCATAGTGATCCGCCTGTTTACAGACTCCCAAATGCTGAGATTACAGGCCCTCATTACCATGCCTAGCCTCAATTGCCAGCTCAGCATGTCCAAGGGGCAGGGACAGCATGGCAAGCCTGGGGATGGAAGCCCCTGCCCCTATGCCTGCTTGAAGGCGCTTTAATCTGCTGAGCTACTTGGCCGGCCCTTTACACAATATTTTAACCCAATTTAAATAATACTGTATACATTGTAAAATACCCTGAACCCAACAAAAATTACTAATTTTATCTGATTTCTAGATCCATTTTGTATTCCACTTTATTTATCACTTTGTGCTCTGATTTTCTACTTATAGCATTTGCTCTTGTTGAAGATAATTTTCCTATTGAGGAGTCACTGTAGTGTGTCTTATTCTGAATTTCTTTCTGATAAAGTCTCCCATTTCTTAATTTTTCTGAAGACATCTTCATTTTAAATTATGTTTCTGAATTGTCTTTGTTCTAGGCATAAAATTGTAAATTCATATTTATATTCTTTAATCATTTATATATGACACTTCACCCTATTTTCATTTATGTTATTTCTATTGAATGTTTACCTGATAATCTTACTGTATTTGACAATTAGCATAACTTTAATCTCTAGCTGCTTTTAACACTGGGTCAGATTATCTCTATCCTGAATGTTTTAAAACATAAAACCGAATTTAACTTTCTTTTAATGTTCTTTAATCCTGTAAAGGTTTTACAGGATTCTTAATTCTCTGACTTAATGTCTTTTTTTAATATTTGCACAATTTTATTAACACCTTAAAACCCCTCTTTCTGTATATATTTTTCATATATATACATATATATATATATATGCACACACACACACACACACACACACACACACACATATATATATGGAAAACAAGAACCTCTATCAGCTACATTAACTACAATCACACACATACATTCTTTAAAAGGATGTATTATCAGGCTGGGGAGATAGCTCAGCAATTTAAGTACTTGCCCAGCAAGCACAAGGCCCCAAGTTTGATTCCCAGCACCACATACTGTGCTGTGCTACCATGCTGGCCCTAAAACCCAGTGTGGTGGTACACAGCTGTAATCCCAGTGCTGGGAAAGCTGATGCAGGAGGATCACTAGGAGTCTGACCTGTGTAGAGGGACTCTGTACCAAATAAATAAAAATTTAATAATAAATATGATTGTATACCATAAGTAAAATGTGATTATAACAGAAAAAAAATAATTTTGAAAAGTGTTTTATTTATGAATTCTATAGGAATCTGTATTCATGTGTTTCTTCAAGTTTTCTCTGTTGCTTTTAAGGTATCACTTCTGTCACTTTTTTTGTCCAGTGTTTTTACATCACAGCTCCACTTGCTCAGTCATCTGTCTCATATAATAACCCTGTTATTTTCATTCTTTGACCTTGCATTTTATTCTAGATAATAATTTCTGATCTATCAAATATTAAATTCTCCTTTCAGCTCTAATATATATTAAAGTTATCAATTATTGTTTCAAATTAAGTTTAGCAATTACATTTGGAACCCTAAAATTTCCAGTCTTTTATAAGTGCTTTATATGTAAGGCTTTGATACAGAAAACATTACTATTTCAAAATTTGTTGATATGTTCCTTTTTTTTTATTATTTTCCCCATGTCATATATATATCTCCTATTCTTGACTACTCTAACCAAATTTCACTGTATGGATGATAAGTTCTTGCCTTACACATTATTCAATTGCTTAGGCTTACTAGTACCCCTGATTAATGTAATCCAATTTTAATATACTGAGAAAATACAAAACTGGATTCCAATTACTACCTCACAGTAGTACTTTTAGTTTAATCTCTGTTCTTAATATACTATTCCAAACATTTACTCTTCTCTCAATCCAAACTATTTGCCTTCTTTCTTTTCTTTTTTTTTTTTTTTTTTTTTTTTTTTTTTTTTTTTTTTTTTTTGGTGCGGGTTCTCACTATGCACGCAGCCCACATTCATAGTGATCTTCCTGCTTTTTGTGTCCCACGTGCTGGGATTACAGGCACGCGCCACCACGCCTGGATTGCATCGCCCGCTCAGCGCACCTGAAGGTGGGGCCGGCGCAGCATGGGGAAGCAGGGATCGAACCCTGGTCCCTGCGCTTATGAGAAGATGTTTTCACACAACTCACCATCCAGTTCAAGGAGCTGGAGAATCCCTGTGTTGCAATGCATCAACCCTCTGATAATTGTTCATGCTGCTGTTTCCAATAACATCTTTCCTGTAAACTTTCTAGGGACTGACAGCAGCAAAGCCTGAAAAGAATTATCTATTCCACCACTACTTGATGCTCCGTTGCACATTTTTTCTCTTTCTTCTCTGACACTGGCAAGGCTCCAAGTGGAAGCATAAGGCAGGCAATAAGAAAATGTAGGTGTTACAAAAACTGCAAGAACATTGGAGTGGTAAAACACAATTTCTCAGTTGAGACTATTATCCTTGTGTGAATCAAACTACTTTTCTCTCCACCAAAACATCTGAATAACAAAAACAATAATAAGGCTTCTTGTGAATTCCAAACTTTCAATATTATTTTCTCTAATTAATTTTGTCTAAAACAAAATACACAGTTACAATGTTTTTTTAAAATCAAATTTGCCTGGGAAAACTCATTATAGGATTACAAACTAGGATATTGCATTTTATCTAGTATTACTTTTAAAGTATTCACTTATTGAAATGATGACTTATTTACAATTAAGCTAAAATATGCAGTTATAAAGCAATTCTTTTAAGTTGATTTTTTTAAGAAAAGCAATCTCTTGTGTAATCTATGATCTTCCTTTGGTTCGGTGTATTTATCACCAAGCACTATGAGTTAGAGAAGACAGTGGAACTCTGCTAGTAGAAAACACAGCGAGAGTCTATATTATTGACGAAGAAGATACATGAGGCATAAAACAGAATTAAATGAGTACAGATGAGATATTTAAAGCCTCATTAAAAGATAATGCATTGACACATGAAAAATGCATAGCTTTTGAGTTTCTTACCTAACGTTTTAAAATAAATACAGTTTTGGTGCGGCGCTTTGATCTCCACCTTCTGTTCAGGGTAGTGCCACTCCCACTTACATACTTAGAAGTCAGATTGATAGGAACGGAATCAGGATTTGGCAAAGTGATCCGGGGGCAAGCGTGTACTTCCTGAGGGAACCTCAGAGTTCTCAGCGATACAGGTAGGAAAACACAATCCCCAGTGTCGTACTTTTCGGAGGGTAAGCAGAATCTTGAATCTAGAGTTTGTGATTGATTCATGCTCCGCTAGTGGGACTAAGGGTGTGAGTATTACACCGGCCCTAGAGTGGCAGCCTGCAGACGAAGTAAGGGCCAGAGGGCCTTGTTCCTCCCTCTCTTTCCTTTTGGTGTCGCCCATCACCTCAAATTGCTGCCCTCCGCAATGAGTGGCCCTGTCTCACAACCAGCTCATCACAGACTGAAACTCCCGTACACCGCGCTAAGCACATCTTTCCTCCTTTAACTTTGAATGTCAGGTATTTTGTCTCAGCAATGAGAAGAGCAACTGAGAAAGTGGGTATTCAACAAATAGTTATGAAGAAAAGAATGCAACTAGTCATTAAGATGTTTACCACGCTGTTTAGCATTAATAAAGCTAAATGATGATTACTACTGGTAGGGATTCCAAGGTGATTTTAATCGTATACCTTCCATTGATAAAAGCACTCTCATGTTTATTCTCTTCACAGATTTATCTTCTAAACAGTTACATTAATAACAAAATCCTAGGTATAAATATTTTGGTGATGTACAAAAATGGTACTACAATTGATATTTTCCAACTCACATCTAAGCAGATGCATTTATAATTTGCCTTGCAGCATCCTGATGTGCTATAATGTTGGGAATTTTATTAGCCTATTTAGATATTTCTAAGTTAAAAGAAACTTTTAAGGATATGCTTGATATGCATAATACTGACACACAAGCAAATACAGAAATGAAACAAATTGAAGCTTAACATTTAGCTGCATCATGTTATCATAGCTGCTTCACAAAAAATGTGTGGGATTTTTTAAATGATACCATTAGTTAGGTGGATCCTGAGAATTATTTAAGAATCACTGAGAAACACAAATTATGACAAATTCTTTATGATTTACATTGCCTCTATGTATATTTTATATGTCTGATATTACAGCACCAACCAGTGCAAGAGTTATTAATATCCTTGCATAAAAATAAATCTGTGCAAGAGAAGAAAACTTTGTGGAGTACATGTGCACTCTGCATAGGAGAACTTTAAACCTATAGAAACTAGAAGTCAAGATTTATTTATATAAATCTAGTATTGAAGCTAACATGTAACTCATATATTGTGGATACGATGCAGTACTTAAGGGTCCCTAAGATGTTTGATTTTGTTCAATTTAAACTCTTTAAGTTGAAATTTTTTATGTTTTAAATTAATGAAATTGATGGAGTCAAGTTGCTTCACATATCTCTTAATATAAAAAAAATCAATTCTGACTTTCTGTACAAATTGAAACACACTACAAATATAGGCATATATAGGTAAAATAAGAATTAAATTTAATCAAGGTCCTGATGAAATTCAGGACCTTGCACCTGGCAGGCAGGTGCTTATGCCACTTAGCTATATCCATATCCCAGGTCTCCACCATTTCTAATACTAGATCAGCATCACACTTCTCATAAAATTTCTGGAATCAAGTAAACAAGAAAGTCAAACAGAAAAAATGACATTGTCACCAATGTTCTCATAAGTGTTTTGTCCTTCCAACAATTTATTTTTTTGTCTTACTGAGGATTGAAACCAGTGACTTTACAAGGAGCTACATTTCCAGCCCATCGTATTTATTATTTTATCCTTCCTTTCTTCCTTCCTCTTTCTTTAACAGGGTGTATTTAAGTCCCTACACTGTCCAAAGTTGGCTTGAATTTACAATCCTCCTGCTTCAGCCTCCCTGGTGACATCACACCTACCTGACAATGTCTACATTAGCACAATAAGTACCAAAAGTTTAGTTTTCAAAAATATAGTTAAGCACCAAAGATTAATTAAATGTTACTTTGTATATTCTCTTGAATCACCTTTTTTTCACTCTTCTTTCATTATATATAATCAAATATACTAAGACTTTAAGATAAGCTAGTTCCATTTATGGGCTGTTTCACTTCCCTTTCAAATTTTGCCTTAATATCCATTCACATTTTCAAATTAGTTTTTTCTAAAAATATTCAGGCTATATAATTAAACCTTGAGGCCTTTCCTATGACAGGTCATTTCCCCTCTGTCCTTTACAAATGGTCACATGACTGTCTTATAATAGTATTAGAAATGAATGTGGACAGCTTTCTTCCCTGGTTTATGAGCATAGAGCTAATAAGCACTATCAAAGTATTTATTACTAAGTATAAAATATAGGCTTCCTGGAACACCACTCACTGGTCTAAACTATTCCACAGTTTGGCATTGCTGCCTACTTGAATAGCTCACATTTCTGTATAATTTAGCATTTACTCAAGGCTAAAATTGAATTATTTATCAGAGACATTATCATACAGAACTTCTCATCCAGTTAAATTTTTAAAACTAAACTTCATCCATCTTGACGCAATAAATAAACTATATTTCAATTTTTAATAGAGTGATCTAAGTAAAGTAGACGACAAGTAGGCATGTTGTGACTTTAAACACAGAAGTCACTGGAACAGAAACTACTATTTTTTGTTTTGTCATTTTAATGTTGAGGCAGGGTCTTATTATATAGTCTAGACTGGTAAAATACCACTTAAATCACAGTCCTTATCTATTTTTGTATCCCAAGTATGTTGTCAAACAATTTTACCTCTGCTACCCACAAATATGCTACAGTTAGGCTGGATTGATGTAAATCCCCTGGCACGAACGACTTCACTGCCTTCAAATATGTACTAGTTTGTGACCCTCCCATAGGATATTACTATGGAGAGACCAGTGGGTTTTAGCCAACACTTTTACAGATAGTTTTTCTTTGTAGTTTACAATGCTACAATTCAAACATACTATTCCTTTTGGTAATTCAGTTTATAGGACTTCTCAGCTCACAAAACTTAAATTTTATATCATAAGAGGGCATTTATTTCATTTATTTATAATTAATGCATAAAAATATTCCATATGCTTCCTGAGTAGGGAAAGAATTCCAGAGAAGTCCTTGAGCTGTCACATTAGATAGTCATCGCCTGAAGTGTTTAATTCTTAAGGTCAAACTTCTCTTCCATAAATGGTGATTTCTAAAAGCCAATAATCAACAATACTGTAAATACAAAATGAACTCTTGTCATTGTATTTATTTGTCCTAGATGTCTCTCAAGGGGTTATTGTATCAGTGACTTTCTTATATCTAAGACAAAATATCTATATCCAGAATTTAAGGAGAGATTTATTTGGCTCACAGCTTCAGAGGACTCAGTGCACGGTTGCTGGTTGTGAGGCAGATTAACATGTCACAAGTGCATGGCAGAGTAAAGCTGTTCAATCCATGATAGCCAGACAGCAGCGAGCAATAGGAGTGAGTGAAGAATCCTACCCTCTTAGGATATACCCCTGCTTAGTCACCTCCTCCGGTCAGGCCCTACTTCATTCAACCGGGCGCCTACTCTTAGCAGCACATGCATGCATGAACTCATCAGTGGGCAAGGATAGCATCCCCCTTCTCTATGCCCCAACTCTGAACACGTGAAACTCTTGAAAGACACTTTGTTTCAAAACAAAATATCTTTGACCTGTGGCCTCCAAAAGGCTCATGTGTCTCTCATGCAAAATATATTTAGTCCATTTCTAAGAGTTTCCGAAGTAGTAACACTTTGAGTTTGCTATAAAGCCCCAAATCTCTAAGACTCGAGACAGATTTTAATGTAAAATTGAAGGAAAT
The DNA here is from genome assembly GCA_004027165.1 of Ctenomys sociabilis. Taxonomy (NCBI): domain Eukaryota; kingdom Metazoa; phylum Chordata; class Mammalia; order Rodentia; family Ctenomyidae; genus Ctenomys; species Ctenomys sociabilis. The sequence continues at coordinate 41,349 of PVKA01003941.1, read as the reverse complement.
TTAATACTTGTGCCATACAATGACACACAGTAATATTTTCACTACAAAAGCAAAAACAGAGAGAGTATAGGGAGGAAATGGACCAAAGCAAGCCTGAAAGCCAGCAGGACCAATACCACCTCCTGGATATTAACATATGGAACTTCACACATGTGAAGGTAAGATACAAGCTCCAAAGCACTCGCCCATTGCAGGCCACATGGCTTCTGTCTTAGGCTAGCTGTACTCACTGCTGGCTGATTTTCTCAGTATGCAGTCCACAGTCCTGACATCTCTGACTCCTGGGGTCTCCCCTGCACATGTGGCTCCATCCTCCCAGTTTTATGCTTAGCCCTCACAGAAGCACATTCCCTTGTCTCCCTAAGCCCTCCTCTGCAACCTGGGCAGAAGGTTCCTCAGCTCTGAAGCCACTGCCTTCTGCATACCTGTATATGTGAATAATTCCAAGTTGTGCTACTAAGTTCCATAGTAGGCAGGTGCCCTGGTTCTATGGCTCTGCGGCTTGTGGGTCTCCAAATGGATGAAATGAGGGATATACTTTTTTAGGCACCCTGGAATGATCAGTAAAGCATGGAACCATCTTTAAAAGTGATGTCTTTTAAAGGAGTTTATTCTTTTATGGGCTTTGACTTGTGAGGAACGGAAGCCAGTAAGTTCCTGATATGCCATCTTCCCTAGCATTCTCTTGCAAACTACTTTGTCTTCATGTGTGACAGGTGCTACTTCACTGGGGCTTCTTGATAATGTCCCTGATCTCTTCAGTAACCATACACTTGCTGACCCCAACTTTACATATGCTTGCTTTCTAGCCAAATTGTAAACTTTGGTATCTTTTGACTCAGAATGTTGCTCCTTATTTTCATTGTAAATCTGACCAAAAGTAACCAGTAGTTCCCCCAACCTAAACATTGGTCTGCCTTGAAATTTCTTTTGTCACATTAGACCAGCACCTTGAAACTCAACTTCACATAGACAAAATGTAAAACATTGTTTTGCCAGGGTGAAATATGCATGGCTCCCAGTTTCCATGACCTCCCCCATTGTGCTACATCCTCATCAATGAAAATAACAGCCCTATGATGCAGTCATATGCTCAAAAGCATCACCTCTGATGAACACAGGGTATTTTGGATCTGAATTGTAACAAATACTAAGAAAACTAAATGAAATCATGGTTACAGAGTGCTTAAGTCAGTGCCAGCAAGTATATGTCACTACTAACATTTCTATTATGTGATATACTAGTATTATTACTATGCCTTGAATCTGTGTTGATCCAAGAGCCAAATGCAGTAGAAGACTCATGATCATCTCACTTAGCAGGATGTTCCCCCACCCTTTGAACCAGCTCTTCTCTGAGCACCTCATAACAGAATCGCAACTTTCGCGCCTACCCTTTCTTTTGGTGATTTTCTCAAGTTGCTTCTGGACCCGTAATGTCTTCCTACCACTTTTTTCCTTTCCTTCTAGGAAAGGAAAGAGAATGAATGCGATAGCCCTTGCAGAGTACTGTCCTTGAAAAGAAAGTGTTGATTCACAGAGATAGACCAGGCAAACACAGCAACAGACTGGTGTTTAAAAAGCTACTGCAAAAGTGTGTGTTTAAGTGAAATGTGTAGGGTTTGGACAGACTTTAGGAGGCAATCCAAGTGAAACAGAAAACAGCGCAGTAGTATTGCTAACAGAGAAAGTAAAAGTGATGACTAATTTTATATATTCAATTTACATTTTAGAACCAGTTTGAGTCTAAGATGGATAAAAGTGAAGTTCATAACAGCTAAGAACATCTGCCTTCTCCATATATTGGTTTTGAACACTGGTAAATGTGCATAGTATGTACATGTGCACGTGTTTTGCTAATTACAGAGACAAGAAATACTTCAGATATATACATGCACATTTGCATTTAAAACATCTTTTACAAAAGTAGGAAAAAGGAAGTATCGTGGCTGGTGAACCCACACTTTTGTCACAATAATTTATGGGTATTTATCATGTGTAGAACACTGGCAATGACTGGCTACACGAGCTATTCCAGGAGAGAATATATGCTTGACTTGACTGAGCTGCTTCTCTGCAAAAGGGAGGCAAATGGCAAATATAAACACAGCTGATATGAATGTAGGTAAGAGTACTGAGCATGCGTGTATACCCATGGATGGACGGGGGACGATTCACTCTCTGTATGACTAGTGCAATATGGCTGCATAAGACTGTGTGGAAATAAATATGCCTAGCAGATGTTCGTAACATGCTAGCAGTGACAAACAAATTGCCCCCGAACTTCTAAGTAGGCAACTTAACTACTATACTGAATATACTACAAAAACTTTCTTTAATAATAATGGGTTTGTAGCAGTGACACAAATATTCTCAAGTATTTTTAGGATATAAACAAGGAAAATGATGATGCATAGAATTTTATTAATTGCTCGGAATTAGGACACACATAAGGAGGAAAGCAAGGTTAGTTTTTACACATTACTATTATGGATATACCTTGAAAGGTATATTTTTCTGCTTTCCTTAATGTTTCCAAAAATATATGAATTGCTAAATAATAGAAGTTACTCAAATTTTCAGGTTGTGATAATATGTCACTCTTATTTTGTTTTTTATGAAGCAACAGGAAGATTATTAAATCTGCATAAGAAATGTTTTTGTAGTAGTTTTAACCATGCATAATTTATTTCATATGATTTTAAACATGTTACTACCTTTTCTCAATACATAATGTTTCAGTTCCTGGGTGGAACTGGTAAAAGGACATAGTAGTCTTACTTCTTGTTTTCTACTTATTCTCTTCCCTCCTTCCTACCTTGCTCTATCTCCTGATCACTTCCCACTTGAGAAACCTCCATACTTCCTATTAGAAGTATTTTTCATTTTATTCATGATTTACATTTCTCCAACAAGAGAATCCATGTGACCTTTAAGTCATATGTCTGGTTTATTTCACTTAATCATAGTGTCTCCGTGTATAACCATTCCGCTATAAGTGTTTTCTATTTTTGTTCTCTGTTTTGTATCAATACCACATATCTTTTCACTTATTTACCCATTGATAGACGCGGAGGCTAGTTCTGAGATGTAGCTACTGTACAGTGAGCTGCCGTGTGCACGGGTATGCATTTGTGCTGCAGTCAGAAGTCTTCAACACTGCACAAGACACTTAGAAGGGGAAGAGCTAGGTCAACTGGAATTGCTATTTAGTGTCTTGAGGACAGATTTCCATAGTGCTTGTACAAGCATTGTCACCAACAGTGTAGAAGCAGTCCTCTAAGCCCATATCTTTGTTAACGTTTTTTATTCGATGTCTTGATGATAGCCCTTCTTGCTGGAGTAAGAATGAAAGTCAGCGTTCTATTCTTTACATTTTTCTAATGGACAGGAATGTTGAGGATTTCTGTAGTATTTATTGTTTAGTAGTATTTTTATGATGTGAATAATTGTTTCGCTTGTCCATTTTTAGAGTATTTTATGAGATTTAATTTTAGAGTTCTTTATATAGTCTAGGTATTAGTCTTCTAGCTAATGAATAAGTGGGAAACATTTTTTGCTATTCTGTAAATTAGCTTTTAACTTTTTTTTCTTTATTTGTTGTGCAGAAGCTCTTTAATTTGATGTGATAGCATTGTTGGTTCTTGGAACTACTTCCTGTTCTGAAGGAAGTCCTTACTAATGCCTATTACTTTAAGAATTGTACCTATTTTGTCTTGGAACAGGTTAAGCATTCTACTTTAAGAGTTTTCTGACCCATTTGGATTTTAGCTTCATAAATGATGACAGATGCAGGTCCAGATTGAATCTTCTCAACGTTGTATACCCCAAAAATATTTCTTAAAGAGGTTTTCTTTCTTCTGGTGTATGTTTTGGCCTCTTTGTCAAAGACCAATTAGTTGAATGTATTTGGAGATTTTTCTGCATCCTCTGCTTTGCTCCATTGAGGCTCTTCTCTTGTTTTTTGCAGATACCATGCTGTCTTTATAATTGTAGCTTTGTAATAGAACTTCAGCTGCATGATTGTTCTGTCTCCTGCTTTGCTACTGTTATTCAAGATTGCTTGGCTATTCTCCATCTCTTCTGGTTCCATATGAATTTATTTTTCCAGCATTCTAAATAATTTTGTTGATGCTTTTATTGTGATTGTGTTAAATCTGTACCTGAGTTTTAGAAATATAACCATTTGGACTTGATTGGCGCTGCCTGTCCAGGAACAGGGAATTTCTATTTTGTGTTGTCCCCTTAGTTTTCCTTTCTCACACGATTGCATTTTTCATTTTCGAAGTCTTTCACTTCCTTAATTTCTAAATGTTTATTCTTGATGATATTGGTAATGGTATCTTTTTCTATTTGATTCTTCAGTAGGTTTATTATTAATGTACAGAGACTCTATCAAATTTTTGTGTGTTGACTTTTATCCTGCCATATTATTTAATTTGGCCATTATTTCAAAAATTCTTAAGGTGGATTTCCCTCACACAGGATCATGTCATCTGCAAAGCAAGATAACTTGATTTCTTGTCTTCTATGTGTTTCAAAAGGAACTTTTGCTTGCCTAATTTCTCTTGCTAGTGTTTCAGTTACTACGCTCAACAGGTGTGGTGCAAGTGGATGCTTTTGTCTTCTTACTGAGTTGAAGGGGAAAGTTTTCACCCTTTCTTCATTGAATGTGATGTTTGCAGTAGATTTGTCACACAGAGATTTTATCAGACTTCCATAAGGACCTGTTCTCCTATTATCTTCACTCATTTTATCAGGTAAGGATTTTGGATTCTGTCAGTTTTTCTGTGTTTCTTAAAATGGCAATGTGATTCTTTCTTCTCTTCATGTATGTGCCACACATACTAATATTCATATGTTGAACCACACCTGTGTCCTTAGCAGCATGGCATAGCTGTGATACTTTTACATTGACTTTGGCTTGAATTATTGGCTAATATGTGGTCTATTTTCTCATTCATTGTATGTCCTCCTATCTAATGTAATTCCTCACACACATAGGAAGTCACAGCAATCATAGTTCACTTTTGGCTTCTCTACTCACTCTCACCCATTTTCTATATGAAAGTTTTCCAACCATTCCTACACTTGGTGGGAAATAGTTTAATTCCTATTTTAAAGTGAACAACAAAGCCTAGTGTATTGGCCCACGTCTGTAATCCAAGCACTCTAAGAGATTTAGACAGAAGGATTACTGCAATCATCCACCCTTGGATGATTTGGACAGACCATTTCTCAAAATAAAATTTAAAAAGATATGCTGTGGATATAAATTGTATTAAAGTTCTGGATTCCATCCCTGGCACAACAAAAGAAAGAAAGAAAGAAGAAAGAAAGAAAGAAAGAAAGAAAGAAAGAAAGAAAGAAAGAAAGAAAAAAGGAAGAAAATCCAGATTCTCCTTTCAGCTGACCAACTCAAGACACATGTTTTGAGACCAGATTGATATACTTTTGCCCCCAAAACCTTGATAGAGCAATGAAACTTTGAGTGGGAAAACTAGCCTTAGGCATTAGGACAATAAATCATTCATTGTAATAACAGACAGGGCTTCCAGGGGACTAGATTTTCTGGGGTGTAAATTGCTTTCTGCTTCTTTCTGCTTTGGGCCATAGTCTCTTGATTAAGCTCCATCTCTCTGCCTCAGAATGAGTAATTTAGATTACTCTCAGCCAATTCATGAGACAACATTTTACTTCCCCAGAAAGGAGACATGTGTTTACTGATAATACTGATGTACAGCAGCATATGCAGCAGCAAAATATGCTGCTTTGACAACAGGGTTGTTCTGAGCTAGAGGAACATGAAAATGAGCAGGTCTAACAGGTAGCTCCTGACCTTCTCTATTCTTTCATAAAGCAAAAGTAGAAGGCACAGTAGGAAGAAATCAAGAGCAAAACCACCCTGTCATCATCAGAAATGGAGGCATAGAAATCTACACCAATGAACTCGTAAGTCACATGTCTTCTTCATCAATTCTCCATAATTCTCTACCCTGGCCCAAAGCCACTTTCCTTGTTATTTCGCAACTGACCAGTCTTTTCCCAATTTAGTCTATATACATTTTTCTCTCACGTTTTTGTGTTTTCATTTCCTTAGAAGGACCTTTGTGTCAAGGCACAAATATACAGGATTCAATACATATGAATTCTTGTTTCTTTATGACTGTTCTGTCTATTTCAATCTTAGGCCCATGTGAGAACCTTAGGCAAGTACTGACAAATTTATGGCAGAAGCCTCTGTATGATCACAGAGCTATGGTTCAACTGGTTATATATGTAAAAAAAAAATTCCTGCATACATTAAAAATAAGACATGTTTCACTGACTAAGAATTATCTTTCTTCTACCATTCTTTTGGAAAAATTGTGATATTTATTCTCAAGTACTGCTGCTGATGCTATACGCTAGCAAAATTATTTCCTCTTAGGCATGGGAACAAAAGGATGTCAGGAAGTGATGTTCTAAAAATGTAGACATCAGAGCCTATCCGTGGTACAGACATTTCTTCTATATCAGCAGCTCTAATGTATACACTCAGCTTGCAAATATCATAGCAGTGCAGATAGGCTATAACCTAAATGAACAGGATCCATTATTAATCTTTTCAAATTCTGTATCTGGAGACATTTTCTACCAATGCACTCAGTTGCTTTCTAGTAGTTACTGTTGTGCCACTCTTCCCCTGCCTTCACAGTACTAATTTTGATTACAGTTTGGCTATGCTTTAATCTATTTTCACATACTATTTCAGAATTTTTGCATTTGAATTAAGATTAGACATGTGCGAAGGCCACGTGAGAATCAATATCTAATATATTTCTGAACACAGTCTTCAGCATTTTTATCTTGAATTAAAACAACTCAGAGTGTTCACGGTACCACCTTTAATCAAGTGTAACCATAAACTACAAAGAATTGAAAATGAAACGCGTATAAGCCATTTCACACTCCAAGCAGTCCGATGATAATAAGTTTCCACCTGTTAACATATTAATAGCAATGTTAAAGAGCACAATATGCCGGAGGTATTACAAGTCTGTGCAATTTTACATGTGTCAGGAAATGGCTTGCTTGTTAGCAACTGGTTAGAGTACCAAAGTAGAGTGAATTCCACAGGGGAGCAGTGGTGCAATAAGACAAAGGGGAAATCTTCATTTATTTAGTTATTGAAAATAACTTGTAGAATATAGAAAGGAGGGTTACTTCTGGGGGTAGTATGGGACTTATAACATTCCATTTATAATGTCTGTAATTAGTACATCATAATTTAAAAGATATGCATTCAGGGAGAGAAACTCTGAATAGGGTAACAGATAGCCGTGGAGCAGCATCAGGAAAGGGTGTGAATGCAGGGGCAGGGGGGTCTAATCCCTGAGCCTGCAAACCCGGCCCCACCCCTGGGAAGACAGCAATTGATCTGGGCGTGATGGTGAGAGCCTGTAATTCCAGCTCTTAGGAGGCTGTAAACAGATGGATCCCTAGGAGTCTGATCTAGTAGTGAGACTCTGAACACCCTGTAGACCTTTCCCTAAAATAACAAAAAAAAAATGAGAGTTTGAAACACAGGTGACTGAGGTGATAAGGCTGGGTATGCTGCATAAGTAGACCTGCTGTGGATGTTATGAGGTTGCTGAATGATGCTTTTAAAGATTCTTTTACTTCTAATTTGCAGTGTTTATTTTTAAAATCCTTGGATAACTGAGATTAGTTTTAGAACTAAACTGGTACATTGAATATAAAGTCTTAAAGCAGAGCAAACAGACTGTGATAGAATTAACCTTCATTTTTAAATAAGAATATTAAAGGTTACAAAAACATCCAAAACCAAAATGACAATGCAAGTATATATGAATCATCAAATACCTTTGTCTCTCTGTCTTTGTTGTTTGTTTGCTAGTTCTTATAGAGCGCTAAGGATTAAAACCAGGGCCATCAATCTAGGCTACACCACAAGTCCTTACCTATCTATTTTATTTTGAGGCAGATTCTTTCTATGTTTCTAAACTGCCTAGGCTGAGCTAAAGTTTGCATTGGAGACTGTTGCCTCCTCGGCTACCTAGGCTGCTCACATCTCAGGAATATGTTATCATGCCTGGCCCATAAAGCTCTTGCACGGAAGGCAGAATTGAAAATAAAACAAGTATCCAATGAAAATACAGCAAGGGATTCTAAGCTGATATTTGCCTTCATGCGCAGAAGGACAAGAATTTCTCATTGTTTATCCAGTTTTCTGCACACAGGAAGATTAGGAAATTCTACTTCCTTGTGTCACAGGAGAGAAATGATGAAATGACCTTCAGAAGCTACAATAAAATTAATTGCAAGTGTTTCTTTTTTCTGATACCCAGTAGACAAGAGAGGAACAAAATAAAACCACAAAGAAAAGTCACAGAAAATATTGGTATTTTAAGGACAGACTATATATATATATATATATATATATATATATATATATATATTTTTTTTTTTTTTAACCGAGGATTGAACTCAGGACCCTGAATGTACTTGCCAGGCAAGCGCTTACTCTACTGAGCTATCTCTCTGGCCCTAAGGTAAATTTTTAAAATAGAACTAAAAAACTGACAAGAATGTTTGATAGCACAGTTGTTCAATGTGCTATCAAACATTTTTCATCCTATCCCTACAAATGTACTGGCCTTTTACCCTGCACATTTTACTTCAGTGCACTCCTAGATTGTAGCAATGCAAGATAGTTATCAATTCATAATTGTTAATCTGTTGGTTGAATGTCAATTGGCTTTTCATCTGGGCTATTATTCATTTCTAACTAATATAAGAAGTTGCATTTCTTGAGAAGAAATAGAGTTAGTTATCCACTGTGGCAGTGTTGTGTGTCTGTGTGTGTGTGTGTGTGTGTGTGTGTGTTTTATTCTTTGTTGTTTTTTTTTTTTTTTGGTAGCTGGAGTTGTTTGTATTACATTTTGTTTTTAGAATAATAGAACATTTTATAAAATCATGGTATGAGTAAAATAATGAAAATGTAAAGCAAATTAACATGGTAAACAGTACAGAAAATGTTACTAAAAGTAATCATGGCCTCTCTAATAATAGAAAGGTGCCATTAACCAGCCTCCTAATGTGAAGCAAAAGCAAACCTAAACTCCTATAAACTGGTATTAGGCAAACCCAGCTGCTCACAGGGAGAAGCTTCTCAGTAACCAGGTAATCAAGGAAGCTTCAGAGCAGCCATTATGTCCGCTGCACGCAGGGAGGATCCATCTAGGAGCATTTTGATTATTTATTTAGCATACTGGGTTTCACATTTTAGATTGAGAAGAACTAATAGGAACCTGCTGGTAGCATGCCTGCTATAGAATAGGCAAAATTTGTGGTTTCTCTTTCCTACTGAGCAAAAACAGAAAGCATGTTCTTCAGTCAACCACTAATAGCCTATAAAGTCACACATAGAAGGATACATACATACATACATATATATATATATACATATATATATATGTGTGTGTGTGTGTGTGTGTACATATAATACATAAACTGATTTATAAAGACCATGTGAAACCTGTACAAATTTAAGAACAAATCTGTCTTCATAAACACAGCTATGCCTGCATTAATTATTTTAATGATGTGTTTTCTCAAATGCTGTTTTGTTGGATATGGTTGGCGAGCAGAATTCTAAAAAACAAAAATTGTATCAAAATGGAAAATTTTGCTTGCTTTAAAGAGGTACAATAATACAAGTTACCTCCACGCAGGATTTAATGAATTTAAGATAAGGGAACTCTATTATTTTAAATACGCTTATTTATACTTTCTCTAGTAGTATTTTCCCAAGCAACTCTCACGTGTTCTATGTGAGCAGTTACAGAGTTGAAGATAGATCAGCTCAGATTTTAGACAATTACAATTTTGCCATATCTAAACTAATAAGAATAGAACATATTTTGAAGTGAAGAAATAATATGTTTGAAAATATCTAAAAGAAGTCAAGTATAAAATCCTTTAGCTTATTTTAAAATCCCTTTAGTAAATCACTATTTCTTACAAAAATTTCACAAATACAGATGTCTTTGCTTTACCTTTGGCTCCATTATACCACACTGAATAGCTAATATGAATGCAATAGGTATAAAGTACAATGTACATGTCATTCTAACTACTGGAAACTAAGAGAAAATAATTGAAATCACTCTGTCTTCCAAGGACTCTTTTTTCCCCAAAAAAACCTCTGACCAAGACAGTTTGAACATTTTCAGTATTTGCACTGCAATTACTGCAAACAAATTTTATCTAAACCAGACTAACAACCACAATGGGAACCTTGAGATTCTTCTCTGTAAATAGCCTGCATGCATCATGAAAGGGCTTTCTGGTGAACTCTTCTCAGCCCACTTCTGGGACCTTGTATTGTATCCTGCTTATCACTCTCTCAGGTTCAAGAACACTGATGTCATAATATGCCATCAGAAATGGCAGGCTGAGTCCTGTCTGAGGGCTTTAGCATTCAGCATTTCCCTTGCCTTGAATGTGCTAGATGTAAAGGTTGATATGACCTGCCTCACAGTGTTGGTTTCAGCTCACATAATTGTTAGATCACAAGCAGTGATTTGTCAACTGGACTATCTAAAAAAGTTCACAGTGCATTGACACTGTACAGGATTTCATTGCAGAGATCATTGCCTAAACTGGTTTTATTTTTCTTCCTCTCCATAGAAGTATAAGCCACATTAAAAAGGCAACTGCTCCACCTTCTTCATGACTGGCCCTATGATATCAGGAAAGCACTTGGCCAAAGAGTATACTCAGTAAATATTGGTGTGAAATGAACAATAATCACTGGGATTAACATATGATAGAATATAAATCTGCATAAACTTTAAAACTCCTAGAATCCATACAATCAGAAAACAATAGAGTAAATTCAAACCACTATGATAAAAGATAAATAGATGATTTTACTTTTCATTGAAGTTATGCACTTTTTCAATAGAGGTTCATATAGTTTATGTCTATAATAAAGATCCAAGCTTTCCTTAATCACTTTTATTATTAAAATGTAATGCAATTAATAACATATGACACTCCTAAAAAACCATATTGAGAAATAAAATGTTGTGCTGTAGGAATATATTAGGAAAGAACAAATAGGGTATCATTAATTGTATGTGAACAATACATTAAATTTGCATATTTCATTAAAATTTCCGAGTTGTGCCATGGTAAAGTGGAAAATCACCAGTGGAAAACATAGCTGATGATATATTTTTATATTAAATATGTTGTCCCTAATTTAAAATTCCAAAATTATCTTTGCATATTAAATTGTATTATATAATGTTCCTGATCTGAAATGTGGTTATTTTATTTCAGTGTCTGGCACTGCAATATTCTACATGTTGTGAAAGTTCAGAGAAAAAGTGAATCGAGATGGAAATAAACAACCACATAAACCCATAAATATAATTCTTAAACATGATAAAATATCAAGGATTATGAATACATGTTTTAATTTTCAGAATATGACAATTTATTTTATCTCTTCCTACATTGATTAATTTATGTGATTTATAGTAACTAGTACCTAATGACTAAAATACCAAATAGTATTTTTGCACGGGTCCTCCTATTTTAGAAAACTCCCTAAGATCCTTTGCTGAGTGACTAAAATATCATTAATCCAACAGATTTGTTCTCTGCTCCTCAAATAACTAAAGAGTACTATACTATAAATGATAACTTATAATGAAATTTTAGCTCCCTGTGTGTGGTAATTGTAAAAAGCATTTTGAAGTTGTCATCCATTATTTTTTTGATAAGCTTATAATAGATCAAGTTAACAGGATTTGACAGAGACTACTCCATCTTAGAGAAAAGAGACTTTCATCTAGGAATTGGGTATTGATTCTTCTTTTAATATAGACTAATGATGCTTGTAAAGCTGCTATATAGTTAGAGCAAACATACTCTCAACTTCACCCAAGAGAAAGACTGTACTTGCTATTTTCAAGCAAAAATACATTTTAGTAATATTTCACAAGTGCATTTTTGATGGTGGTTCAGTAGCTAAAAACAGGTTTTGAATTGCACAAACATTATTGCCATTATTTTAAAATTTATTTTAAAAACTAATAAATATATGTTTGTAGAAGAATAGGTAGTTATTTTACCTTGAGTTTATCCACTTTTATTAATTAATTTATTTTTTTGTCGTTTTGAGATAGGGTCTCACTATGCAGTTCAGGCTGGCCTTAAGCTCATTTTGTAGCTCAGGCTGGTCTCGAACTCACAGCAATCCTCCTGCCTCAGTCTCCTGAGTGCTGGGATTATAGCCATGCCCGGCAAAGGTTTTTTTTTTTTTTTTTTCAGAACTGGGGATTGAACTCAGGCCCTTGCGCTTGCCAGGGAAGCATGTATTCCACTGAGCCATCTCCCCAGCCCCTATCTACTTTTAAAACCAAGCACAGTATAGCCATAAACATGTTCTGAAAGATAACACATATGTTTAAAATTAATTATAAAAATCCTAAAAATACATCCAATCAAGTCTAAATCTTCCTTCATTTCTTTCCCCCCCCCCAGAGGAGACAAATTTAGCTACAGCATTGTCTCTGTAAGGTATGAAGAGTTTGTCCCCAAAACTTACTTAATGAATCATAAACTCTCCAAAATTATAACATGTTGAACGGTCCTTATTCCCTTTGTATTTGCACCTCATGGGAGGAGACATACTTTTTTTTCAAATTAAGAGAAAGCCACCTTTTCAAGAAAAAGTTTCTGCAGTTACATTAGAAAGGAAGCTTTGTCTGTGATACCTGCAAACAGCTGCCTTTGCAGACACTCTGAATCCAAGTAATATTCAAAATCTTTATTTCATAAAATCACAGAGGTAAGTTCAATAAAATAGAAGATGGCTAATTTGATGCATAAACTAAAGGGCTCACCCGAAGGATTATTCCAGGCTGGAGAGGTGCCTGCTAGTGGGCAGCGCCTTTCCTTGCTCCTGTTTGTCCTAATGAGAAAAGCAGTCTTTCTGCAGTTTACCTGACAACCTGCCTTGTGCTTGTGCATTACGACTGTATCTTTTACAGTCCTCCGAAGTGAGTGCACATGACAAAAAGGATGTTGCTTAGTGTCCTGGGTATTTTTCTGACCTCTGTAAGTCATCAACAGTTTACTAGTGTGGTATTGGGCCCATAAAATATATTTAATTTTAAACAGAAAGTTGGTTATATTTTATTAATGCTAGTACAGTGCTTATAGATTTTTCTCATTTCCTACAGCACAATCATATGCTCCGTGAAAATGAAAGGTGGTGTGCGTGCCTTAATTCTGACAGACGTGGCTTTTTTCTTTTCTTTTTTTTTTTTTTCAATGTTTCTTTTTTCTAGAATGTCAAGAGCAGAGGGACAGTGATGATGACTGTGTCTTTCTATTACCTGAGCCTGCAATTAAAGAGAGTTCTTTCCATTGCAACAAATTAAGTGGGAATTGCAGTATCTCCTGTAGAAGTTTTGTAGGTATTTTTTGTTTGTTTCTGCTTTGTTTTTAGTCTGTTTAGTAAGGGTTTACAGGGTCTTCAGGGTCTCACTACTTAGATAGGACTCCTAGTGATCTGCCTGTTTTCAGCTTCCCAAAGAGATGAGCTCACAGAAAGGTGCCATCATGCCCAGTCTTAATTGCCAAACAACTAGAAGTCTGTCCAACAAATTTCTGATTTACAGTTAAAAAGGTTACTTTCTGTGAAATTGTGAATAAGAAAGAAATGTGCCCAGGCCTACCTCACTGGCGCTGCCCCCGGGGCATGCTGACAAGGCTATAGAGAGTAGGCCTGGTGGTGCACGCCTGTAATCCCAGCTCTTGGGAAGCTGTGAACAGGAGGGTCACTGAGTCCTATCCATGTAAGGAAGTGTGCCTGCCCCCTGGGGTCAGGGCCCAGCAGGGTGGGCAGACAGGCCACAGATTTAACCTCTGACCCCTGTATCTGCCTTAAGCAGGCACTTCAATCTGCGGAGCTATTTGGCTTGCCCTTGTAGGTACAGTTTAAAGGTTTTGTTTTGTTTTGTTTTTAATGACTAAAGAAAGAAATTTCCCTGTTATTTTTTTGCTAAGTCCCTCCCCACTTGGTGTCCTAATGACCCTGGTGTCAAGTATCACATCTCGTTAATACAATTCATATTTCTTAATAAACATAATAATGATGTTTGGTTCAATTTCTTCCTCACTCTAGACAAGTGGCATATAGCAACTTTTCTTTGCAATATGTAACAGATATTTGGCTCAGTTACCAGGCTCTTAGTACTTTTTTTTTTTTCTGAAGTCTATTCAAAGGATCAATAAAAATCCAAAAGTATGGAAAATCAGACCCTGTAAATGTTCATTACATGTAGGGATTTTCTCTCTTGTGCCCCCTTGCTAGAATCTATGCTCTAAATTCTATTCTGTTCTCTAATTAACATGTGTTCAAAAGGAAACTAAATGCCACTTGCAATTTTGCAAGCAGCCCCTTAGGTACATTTCTACTTGCTGAAAATGTTGATTGTGTCCACTGTCATTTTTTTTTTAATTTGTAATATGTACTTCCTTCTCTCAAAGCATTTCCAGAATAATTTTATGATTTAATTTTAGGCTATAAAAACAATGAATTTTATTTTTTCCAGGTGGGGAAGAAATACTTAACATAGGCTCTAATTTTTATTTTGAAAAGCATTCAAAACACAACACAAATCAAAGAATACTGATACCCATGTTTGTATTAATAAGTCAGTACTAGTAAATATTTTCATTAGGCTAGTCATACTCTTGCATATGTAATAAAGGAGGTAAAATTTTATAGGGACATTATGGTTAAATTTCTTTCTTTCTTCCTGTTTTTTATTTATTTATTTATTTATTTATTTATTTATTTATTTATTTATTTATTGGATTTTATGGAAGGATCTGCAGGATGTTCAGGGTCTTGCTACACAGATTGGACTCATAGTGATCCACCTGTTTACAGCTTCCCAAGAGCTGGGATTACAGGTGCGAACCACCAAGCCTAGTCTCAGTCCCCTTCTCAGCACCGCCCAGGGGCAGAGCCAGCAAGGCAGGCTTGGGTACGCTTCTTTCTTGTTCATAATTTCATTGAAAGTAACCTCCTTTCTAACTACAAATCAGAAATCTGTTGGACAGACTTCTGTTATCACACAGACCTGAAGTGGCTGAGGTCACCAGGGGAGGAATCCAAGCCCATCATTAATATCGTCAATCTCTCTGAACCCCCAGAAGCTGACAGTCTTTCTGGTAGATGCATGAAGTGTGCGTCCACTCGCTTCTCCCTGCCCTTTCCTTGGGTCCCCACCATGCTGACTGCCTCTGGCTTCCTTGATGCCCCTTCCCCAGCCTGGACCAATTGCATGCCTGTGCTTGGACATATCTGTGGGCCTGAATTTGAACCAGTCACCTGCTTACACTGAGCCAACTACAGGCTTGCTGCTGCTATCTCGGCGGCACTGCCCTCACACCTCCACACTTCTGGGGCAGTCTCATGGGGTTAGGGTTGACCGTGCCTGTGCTGCTGGAGCAGGTCCTACTAAGGCCTCACATTAGTGGCCCTGTCCACCTGCTCACAACTTCTTTGTTGGGCAACTTGGCTTGGACTTCCTCCTTAATCGACCTTAGTGTGGGCACAGAGTCATTTTAAAAGAAAGAGCAATATTCCCTTGTGGCTGTGAAGCTTGAAGCACTCCAGGATCAGTGGGCAGAAAAGATCCATGAGTACAGAGCACACGGCCCAGGTCAGAGCCTGGGGCAGGGTTGGGGTCCATCAGCCAACATGGCAGCATCTGCTGGGACTGGGTCATCCAGGGGCACTGGAACTCCTAGGAGAGCCACCCTTGGCCAGTCTGTGAATCTATCGGAATCAGGCAAAAGAACCCTGAACTGAACTGAAAAATGAGGAATATCCAATAAAACATTTGCCATGAATGCTAATATTAAATGAATACTACAGTTTTTTAAACTTTCTTGCCACTTTGACATATATATACTTTTTATTTTGCAGAGTCTACAGGATGTTCAGGGTCTCACTACTAGATCAGACCAGTGATCCACCTGTTTACAGCCTCCCAAAGAATGGGATTATATGCCTGTTTACAGCCTCCCAAGAGATGGGATTATAGATGTGCCCCACCATGCCCAGTCAAAACTGCCATCTTGGGCTGGGGAGATAGCACAATAGAATAAGCATTTGCCTGGCAAGCACAGGGTCCTGAGTTCAATCCCCAGTACCACATTAAATAAATAGATAGATAGATAGATAGATAGATAGATAGATAGATAGATAGATAGATAGATAAATGCCATCTCAGTGTGACCCAGGGGCAGGGCCAGCATGGCAGGCCTGGGGATTGAATGCCCAGCCACTTTGACTGGTTGCAGGTGCTTTAAACTACTGAGCTATTTGGCTGGCCCTCTTTTACTTATATTTTATCAAAATTATAATTGGTAACATCTTAAGATGTTAGATAGAGCCTAACCATAGGTATTTAACTCTCCCTTTCCTCAACTTGTTTTCTACAAGTGGATACTTTTCTTATTAATACTTCAGCATTCTTTCTGGATTTACAATTCCAGCACTCAGGTGCAGGCTTCTTAATGCAGAACTTGAGTAAAAGTTCCATCCACGCACATTTTCTATTCCTTTATGCATCTGGAATGGTGTGTTTTTAAGTTAAATGAAGAGACAGTGTTTATGTTTAGTGACCATAAAAATATGAATAATGCTTCATTAAAAATCTCCGTTTTTCTGGAAGAAAAAATTTTTCTCAGCTTTGTATTCGGTTATCTGTTACTACCAAATAATTCTGTCCTAAATAATTTCTGCCAAAAATAATAACAGAATCTCTCTATAGTACAAAATTGCTTATATATGGTTGCACATTAGGTCAGCTAGATAATGCTGTGGGATCTTCCTTGTATGACATGAAAATTCCTGTTGTGTCTTTCTTGTAATTTAGTGAGTTTATGAATTCTATTTCTTCTCTTCCTCTTCTTTTATTTTTCTTTTTCTATTCATCTTCCTCTTCTTCACCTGCTCTTTCCATAGTCCTACTCTAAGGCTGTATTTGTTCTTCCTCCTCCAACTCCTCCTCCTCTTCTTCCTCCTCCTCCTCCTCTTCCTCCTTCTCCTTCTCCTCCTCCTCCTCCATCTCGTCCTCCTCCTCCTTCTCCTTCTCCTCCTTCGCCTCCTCCTCCTCCTTCTCCTCCTCTTCCTCTTCCTTCTCCTCCTCTTCCTTCTCCTCCTCCATCTCCTTCTCTTCCTCCTCCATCTCCTCCTCCTCTTCTCCTCTTCCTCCTTCTCCTCCTCTTCCTTCTCCTCCTCCTTCTCCTCTTCTTCCTTCTTCTCCTTGAGGTTTATGCCATTATTTTGTTATTTAACTTTCTCTGTTCGCTTTTTCTTCTTGTCTTTCTGAGACAGGGGCTCACAATAGAGCTCAGGCTGGCCTTGAGTTCACTTTGTAGCCCAGGCTGATCTCAAACTCCCAACAATCCTTCCTCGTCAGCTTCCTAAGGGCTGGGATGACAGGAGTACGCCACCATGCCAGGCTCTGTTCACTTTCTTTAAAGAAATTTTGAAGGTGATTTTTTAAAATTTTCAGTTCAGATCCTAGAAAGTAACTTTTATCTCCTACTGTCAATTAAATACTCCTAGTAATCTAAAGTTTGAGATGTTTGCCTCCAAATAGTGCCACCAGCTTTCCACAGCTCTCTAATGTGTGGTGTGGATATTGAAACGCCTTTATTCAGATCCCTGAGGCTGAGGGAATGGACCTGATTTTTCTCTCTGGACGTGCTTGGGAACTTTGCTCTGGAAGTATTCTAAAATTTTGTACTTCAGTGGATATTGTGTCTTATTTTTTATTTTACATTCTGAGGCCCTGGCATATATTCTCAATCTAAAAACAAAACAAAAGGTCCCTCTGTCTTAAAAAAAAAACAAAAAACAAACAAACAAACAAAAAAAAAACCCTCTTCCTGTGTTTGACGTTTCCACTATCATGCTTTTCTTTCTCTCTACCTTATCTTTTACTTCTTCACCTGCCCCCCTTTTCTATAGCCATAAGAGAACATTATTCTTTTTCTAGCTTCTAACATTTTACCTCTCCTGACCTTTAATTTTGCGACCTCTGATTCCCCCCCCCCCCAGCCTCTTGGCTTCCGTCAATAGATGAGATTCAGATGCATTTCTGATCATTTCAAAGAGCTAAAATCCAGGTGGGCGTAGGCAAGCAATACAGATGCTCACGTGCCAAGAAGCAGCACCTTGAACATATACTAAACTACATCCAAAAATGCTACATGGAGCAGATACGACATCATCACACTTATGTTTAAGGCAATAAAAGACAAAAAAATCCAAAAGGCAATAATTGGAATATGTGATGTTGAGAGATACAGATTAAAAAATAAGTTGTCTTTAAATTAAAGTGCTAGAGATAAAATCATTAAAGCAAATTTCTCTGCCCAGGAAATCAAAGTATCTGGGCTTGGAACTTTGGCCTCCTTTACAGAACTTTTTTTTTTTTTTTTTTTTTCCTGTAAAAGAATATTTTTTAGTTCAGGAATGAAGTTATAAATGTTTTTATCAATCCTGCATTAAACTAAATGAATAATCTGGATTATGTGTTGCATCACAATAGAATTTAGCTAAGTAACTATTTTGTGACTACCCTAGCACGCTGCTTTTACTTACAAATCTGGAAACATGCAAGGGTAAGTTTCCAGTTTGCTACTCTGAATCTTTTAAACTTCTCATTTAAAATGCAGTTTTTACATTCCACATTTTATTATAAACAAAATTATGTTTAATATTGTTGAAGATGCTCTTAGTTTAATGATGTTGTTATATGATAATGTTCTATTATTCCATCAGTAAAACCAGATTACATTATGTGAATATAATTGCAAATGATTATGCTTTGTAACAATGCAAATACATCACAAGTTGAAATTAGTCTACATTAGTTACGTTTTACTAAGGTCTATATTCTACAGAACATATGAAAACATAAGACATTTAGTTGTGTTAGTTTATTTATGATTTTTCTGCACAGGTTAGAAACCAATGCACCAGTGGGAAGAAGACTGGAGATTAACCACTATGTAATATTCTACTTTTTGCAAGTAAGGCTAACAACAATTCTTGTCACTCAGCTTTTCCGTCCTCAAATCAATTTTAATATTTCTGAAAAATTCAAAAAAAAGATACAATGGGGCCAGGGAGATGGCTCAGTGGAATATGCACTTCCTTAGCAAGCGCAAGGGCCTGAGTTCAATACCTGATTCTGAAAAAAAAAAGTAAAATAAATAAAATAAAATAAATACACTTTTACTTAAATGGTTGCCTAATTTTATTGAAAATCCTTTTTTTTTCTTCTTTTAAGAAGATGTGACAATACACTATGACTACACCTAAGCAACTAGGGAACCAGCCCCTGGCTGGGGAGGTAGGTGCGACCCTCAGTCACAAAGCTCCAGTGTGCAAGCAGGACAGTTCCTAAAGCCTAGAACCTGGGACCAATCAGAGAGCCCCTCCTTCAGGTCTTCTAGTGGAAATTCAAGCTGGTTTTTAATAGGACAACATAGATGTGACCCGCCGGCGGAATGTCTTTTTCCTTGTGGCCACTGTGTTGTTTCACTCACAGTGGCCCTCTCCCACCCTGTAGTGTGTCCTTACAGTATTTTCCTCCTGTCATTTGGCTTGAATTCACTCTGCACTCTACAGAATTCATAATGTAACAAGGCTTTGCATTTATACCTTATGTAAATGCAAAGCCTTGTTACATTTATGCACTGATCTTTGTTCAAGACAAACTTTTTTTTTTTTTTTTTTTTTTGTGGTACCAGGGATTGAACTCAGGGTCTTGTGCTTGCCAGGCAAGTGCCATCTCCTGAGCCATCTCCCCAGCCCAAGACAAACAATCTAGAAGTCACTTCGTGTGTGTGTTGGGGGAAGGTCTCACTACAGAGCTCAGACTCAGTGCTTCTCCTGCTTCTGTCCCCCTAGTTCTGAGATCACAGGCATGTGCTACCACACCCAGACTCCATCACTGGCTCAGCCTGCCCAGGGGTGGGGCAGGCATGGCATGTGGTGCCAGGGATCAAACAGTGGCCCCTGCCCTTACCTAAGCAAGCACTTAGTCTGCTGAGCTATCTTGCCAGCCCTAGAAACCATTTCTAAAAGGAGATTTCTGTATTATAAAACCTGGAAACAACATGAATGCTAAATAAAAATCTTGGAAAATACTGTCTTCTACAAATATAATTAGAAAAAAAATCATTGTCATGTTAACTTTTCTAGAATTCTAGAAAGGAACTCTCGGGTTACAAATCCATAAGGACGTTTACTCATGAAAAGGTTAAATATTGGCACAGAACGGAGAGCTCTGTGGCATTTTCATCCTGCCTTATTTCCATTCCTTTCTGCATGGTAGGCTTGAAGACCAATTGCCTAAAGGCTGCTGATACAGCAGAACAGGGCTTGGGTGGCTACTATATCCTGTTTTCATTGGACTGACATAACTTACCCTGTCTGAATCTTCCAATGCTTGTCTTTATTTGACCCAAACTGCAGATTGGAAAACCACTAAGGCTTCTTTCTGGGAGATGTAGGCAAGATCGAGGAGGAAAATTCATTGTTTAATGAAGGAGTTGTCAGTGATGATTACAACTGGATCAAGAACGAAACAACACAAAGCAAAGAAAAACAAATACAACCACTTAAAAGGAAGAAAATGAGAAAAATGTGGCCATGGGGGGGGTTAAGAGCTCTAATATCTGGCTTTACTATAAGCCACGAGAACTGATGGGACTATGGAGGCATGAGAAGGATCACACACTTGCCCAGAAAATAACTGGAAATCACTAAATTTTAACTGCATGTGTTCTTAGCTCTGCACAATCAGAAATTAAAGATTAGGGAAGAATTTTAAACAGTGCCTGAATCTAAGAAATATTGAAAACCTTTTAATTGTACTCAGCAGAGAGAGAAGCTCAAGATACAAAAATCAAAGCAAGGATTAGGGAGATAGCTCAGCTGTTGAAGTGCCAGCTCAGCAAGCTCAAGGCCCCTGGTTTGGTCCCTGGCAGGGCGTGCTATGTTGGCCCTGGAGCCCTAGGCACGAAGTACCAGCTCACTAACAAGGCGTGGTGTGAATACCTGTGAGCTCAGCACCAGGGAAGCTAAAGCAGGAGGATCATTGTGAATCCAAATTGTGTAGTGAAATCTTGTACCAACATTTTTTTTTTTCCAGAAGTGGAGATTGAACTCAGGCCCTTGCATTTGCCAGGAAAGCACTTGTTCTATTGAGCTATCTCCCCAGCCCCCCAATTTTTTTTAAATTTTAAAATAAAAAATTAAAATTAAAGAGGAAGAAGAGCTGTTACTGTTAGCTTTATAAAACTAGAAACATTAATGGGATTTGCTTACATGAACAGCACTACACTGAAAATAGCCTAAATAAAATTAAGGGAAAGAAACAATATGTGAAAACATCTACAAAAATGAATGGCTCCAACCTGGCTTCACTGGTGAATTTAATAAAACTGTTAAAGAAATAGGAATGGGTTAAGAGGTGGAAAGATGTGGGCATGGGTATGGACAAAGAATTAAATGTGTTAAATACACTTACCAACTGCACACAACAAATACAAGCAGCATGCACCATAAACTTTTTTTTATTTTTTTTATTTTTTAGGGAAGCATCTACAGGGTGTTCAGGGTCTCACTACTAGATTGGACTAGTAGTGAACTTCCTGTTTACAGCCTCCCAAGACCTGGGACCACACCCAGTCTCAATCGCCATCTCAGTTTGTCTTGGGGGTGGGGCTGGCATAGCAGGCCCTGGGATAGAACCCCTGGACTCCCCCTGCCTGCTTGCAGCCACTTTAATCTGCTGAGGTATTTGGCTGGTGCTCTAAACACTGTTTTTAAACAATTACTTTCTTTTAATTATTTTTAACAAAAAAAAATTCCCAAAACTCAACTCTTACTTTAGTCTATGGGGCAAATATTATATCAATACTATAGGTAGTATAAAAAAAGACTGACAGAGAGACAGAAGAAATGAGGAAAAGATAAGGGATTAGGGGAGAAAAAGAGGGAGGGGTGAGAGGGAAAAGAGAGAGAGGAGAGAGAGACAGGAGAGAAAAAAGAGAGGGGAAAGAGGAGAGTGGCAGAGAGAGAGAGGAGGAAGACAGGGAGAGAGGGGAGAGAAAAAGAGAGAGCAATATAGTTTATTACTACTGATACAAATATTTACAGGTAGCAAACAAATCCAGAAACATATAAAAGAATTCAAGTAAGATTTAAGTTGAAAAATAAAATGTTTGATCTACATACATAACATGTTAATACACTACCTTATTAGAATATGGACAACATTTCATAATAATATCAACAAACACAGAAAATACATTTAACAACATTCAATATCCTTTTGCTGCTATTTCTGTATTAAAGATTCAAATATTTAAAATATGAAATTTTACAACGTGATAAAAGCACATGTGAAATAAAAAAGAGTTACATCATAATTAAATAACAGACTAAATGCTTATGCTTATAGATTAGAACTATTTAGTATGTTACTGGAAGTTTTAGCTACTATAATTCAAAATTATTAAACAAGACATAGCATACACATCAATGTAAGAAATGAAGTACAAAGCTATCTCCACTGCACTGGAAATAGAAAATTCTACTATTGCTTAGGCAGACGCAGGGGTTAGGAGTGTGATCACTGGCCCTGCCATGCTGGCCCCACCCAGGCACACTGAGGTGATTGATACTAGGAGTGGTGGCACGTGCCTGTAATCCTAGCACTTTGGAGGCTGAAAGGGGGATCACTATGCAGCTGATATATGCAGTGAAACCCTGTACACCCTTTACACCCAGTCCTAAATACAAAAAAAAAAAAAATCTATTGACTATAATGTTTAAAAATGTTATAGCTATTGACAAAACAAGCTGATAGATAAGACAGATTATCTCTGTATATAGCTCTGCTTCTAAACAATGACCAAACCAAACAAAAATAAGTATCTTTTTTACATTATTAAAAAATAAAATAGAAACAAATGCAACAGGAAGAGTATACAGATACTAGCTAAAAGACTTAAATATATAGAAATGCCACGTTTTCATGTACTGGAACATTTAATACTGTTAAGATGACAGTATTCCTAAAGTTGGCCAAAAGATTGAATGCAATCCACATCACAATTATTGCTGCCTATTTTTTTGTGTGCAAACTTCTGAATACTCACATGGAAATGATTATAAGTATTTGAAATACTATGGACAAGCAGGAAGAATATTGGAGGACTATTTCAGAATTAACTACAAAGCTACAGTAATCAAACTATGTAGTGGTGATAATCTATTGATGGAACTATGAATCATCTTCAAGAGAATTAGAAGCCCAAAAATAAGTCATTAAGCACAATCAATTACTATCCAACAAAGACAAATAAGACACTTTAATCTAGAAGGTAGTCTTGTCAACAAAATGCTGAGACAATGGGACATTCGTGCACAGAACAGTGATCTCACCGTACTATTATTTACAATAAAATGCAATCATCATTAATTTGGTGTATAAATCCAAGAGCTGAAATCATGAATCTCAGAGATGACAAAAATCAAAGCTCTGAGATCATGCTTTGGGTAAGAGCTTACTAGATACAACATCAATGGCATGAACAACCCAGGAAAAAGTATATAAATAAATAGAAAAATGCACATACAAACTACACAAATAAAAATATATATGCTTCAAAATACAGCATTAAGAATGGGAAAGTAAAACTCACCCATGAGGTTTAAAGTACCCTACACCAGATATTTTAAGATTTAGAAAACAACAGCAGGAAGAAAGTTTCTCTGGCCTTACCCCCAACCTTCCCTAATAAATCTGAAAAGGATTGCGTGACCTTCTATCAATGAGTGTCTGGTAACGCTCAGTGGGCGGCTCTCGCTCTTTCATACACGTGGAGCAAGAAGCATCCTTATCGCTGAAGACCACTGATTCGGAGACGAACGGGAGTGAAGGACTCTGCTTATCACCCGTCCACTCACCAATACCTCACTGCTCAGTGGTAATCCAGCACCATCTGACTTACTAGGGAAAACAAAATTGTCTAGCGCTTCGCGATATAATTCCTTATGAAGGTGTTTGTGTTATACACTTATATTAAATGGAATTGCTCTACTTTTGATAATATCACATTTACTTTAAAGGCCTCAGTCAGAAACCTAAAAGAGATGGAGCAAAAGACAGTTTTCCATCCCTACATTACAGAATAGGATTAAGTGATTATAAATCATTATCCTATAAAAGAGTTATAGGTTAAAAAAAAAGTAGATATCTTACAAGCACACAATGAAAGACATCCACAAAAATGAAAAATATAGAAGGGATTAAATGGATTTAAAAAAATACATAAATGATCAATGGCATATGAAAAACAAAACCAATCCCATTACCTGTTAAGGGACATCTTGACTTGTAAGAGTCTTTCAAAAGTTCTAGATAGAGTGCAGTTAAATAGGAAAGTCACATGTAAAATTAGGAATACTAAGTAATCGTAATTACATGCCATGGAACTGCAGCTCTGGAGTTTAGTTGTGCATATATTGTTGAGAGAGAGAATATCTAACCCTTAAGAAAATGAAAGCTCCTGTACTATTTGTTAGCCTGACTTTCCCATAGTGACTTTATTTTTATTTATTTATTTTACTGAGGAACAAATAGCAATGAGACAGTATCAAAACCAATTAGTAGGACAGTTTTAATAATTAATACATTGCATATTGTTGTCTTCATGTTACTATTCATAGTACAAGATGTAGACATGATATCCTGTCCAAACACTATCAGTACAAATCTCTTTGGACCCATAGTGACTTTATGAGACATAAGGAATTTACACATAAACAGCTATACTCTTCCTAAGATAGCTCTTGATTTTATAGTAGAGGCAAATTTCTGTTTCTTACTCCTGGTGTAGTAATGGAAAATGAAAGATGTACAGCATGTGTTAATTTGCAGAAGCTCTCTCATGCTCATCTAGCGGCTGTGTACAGAAAGAGCAGCTTGTAAAAAAACTGACATCTCCAAGTCATGAAGTTTTTTTTTTTCTTTTTCCAACCAAATTTATATGCATAGAGTTGCTATTTCAGATATTATTTTTTGTGGTAAGAATAGTCTTTTGGGTCTTCAGCTACTTTGGATAAAAGGAGTATGATGTTAATAGAATTCAAAATGCTGTTTGAAGAGGCAAGCAAAAGTGGATCTCTCTTATTACTTTCAGAAAAATTGTGGAAAATAGCAATCTTGTCTCAATTATATTAAATGTACTTATTTTTATATTTTCAGCACAGAGCTTTGAAATTTTAACAAGATTGATATGTAAATGATAAGTTATCATGATATGATTTTAATAACATCAACACATCAGAAAAAGATAATTACCATCTTCCACTTTCAACTATCCTTGGAAATATGCAGTTGGACTTAGGCACTTGGTCGTTGCATAATATAGAAGATGTTTAAATGTAAATATTTTCTAAATACAAATCATTGACAGTTCAATATGCAATGGATCACAAATATTGTCCTCAAAAACTCATATATAGACATAAATATGTATTCATATATACATATATATATATGTATAATCTCACTAGTCATTAGAATAAAATATGATTTAAATTCACTTACCAATAGTAACAATGAATTCAGATAAACATATGTAGGCCACACAATGCATATGGATTAAAATAGTGTACATATGTAATTTTTCAGTAAATGTGATACTCTGTTGCTAATTTATGTATAATAATCTTTTTCCACTGGGGCCTTCTATAATAGTATCTTTTCCTTTAGTAAGCCATAACCATCACAATAGCAAGGAGTAAGAAATATCTGTCAACACATTAGAAAAAACACTGAGTGAGATACAAATGTAATATATTTCCTGGAGCCCTAGACATGCAGATCTGCTGTTTGCTTATGAAAAAACTGCTACCTTAATTCAACAGATATTAATTAAATTAATCCTGTAAGTAGACATTGATCTATATACATTAGAGGAGAGGCAAGGTAACTCCTGTGTACAAATTTGGGCTTAATAGATGTAGCCCCAGACAAATAAGAATAATGAACAAGTACTTTTTTCCTAGGAGAAGAGTACCATGAAGAAAAAGACTGCGTTTCTTCATGTAAGTTCACGAGTAATATGCAGGACAGAGGGGACACTCAAGCTTTCATCTAATTACAGGAAGCAGACCACCAGGTAAACATGGAGTTGTAGAAACAATGCTTGTGAAGAAAGTTTATGCAAATGCCTCCAGATTGGAATGAGCTTGTGACTGATGAACAATCAGTGTTCATGGACCAGAGTGTGAAAGGAAGAGGAAGAAGAGATAAGGAAGGCTAGTTCATAACTTCTCTTTATAGACTAAAATCCTAAATCTTTTTGGAAACCTAAGGAAACTCCAGGGCAAAGGACTGTGCTTACAGCAGCAATATAATAAATAGAATTGAGAAAACATTACTATGAAAATTCTGTAAGTGTCCCAGAAAACCTTCTAAATAGAACTATTTCAGTAGCTAGTCAATTTCTGAGATGCAAACATGGTTATGTGAAAGCAAGGTAATAAGGTACACCTTGAAGCATTGTCCAAATGTATAGGAACAGAACAATTTTTAGTATTAGCAGATTTACTTTCCAAATTATCTTTGCTTTATGTAGTCGATCGTTGGTTAGATTATATTCACTGTATCATGTGTTCTTCTTCTAAAAGGGCCTGTTTAAATGGCACCCCTCTCAATTAATTATAATTACTTAATTGGGACAGGGTCTTGCTATGCAGCTCACACTCATAGTGATCCTCCTGTCTCAGCCTCTCCAGCACTGAGATTACAGGCATGTGCTGCCACACAGGATTTCTGGCTGGCACCACACGTTCAGGGCATGCAGTACTGGGAATCAAAGCTGGGTCCTTATGCTGGCTGCACAGGTACTTATACCATTGAGCTATCTCCATAGCCCTCTCTTTATTGAGAAATCCTTCATGTTTATTATGCACACTTTTGAGTTCAATCACTGATATCAGATTTTCTACTAGGAATGATTGATAGAAAAAGGCAGGGTGTCCTCTTCTGTTTCACTTTTCTAAAATCCAAACTGAGAGCATCCCTGCCCTAGGTCACAAAAGCACAAATTAGAATCATACGTTTCCAAACAGTAAAAAAGGTCTTAGAGCCCGTAGATGAAGTTCTAAGAGTCTTGTGAGTTTCATAAATAACTGCTGGACCATAGATAACCAGAGGTATGGTAATGATTATGTCAGATAATCACCTATCCCAATCAGTGAGGCAAAGCACATTTCAATAGTGAAAGCCACCTGAAACAGCTTCCAGGAAAATCAGTCTTACATTGCTCACACATTCTGCCTTCTGTCTCCCTGCCTACTCTTCCCAGCGAACTTGCAAGACAATACTTGGGTCAGTGTTACCCACAGTATCCAGATCACTAGGAGATATTACCATCACAGATGTGAAAGTTAAATCAGCACAATCAGGCCATTGTTAGCACAGCCTGTCAGTGTTGCTTTCTGTTACATTCTTACTTTAAATGTACTTGTGATACAGTGAGATTCCCATCATGTAAAACACATACATCTGATATTACAATTCCTGTTGTAATTTATGCTATCACTTGAGGAACTGTGTTTCACAGGTGACAGAGAGTTTGGAGAAATATTTTCATATATATATATATATATATATATATATATATATATATATATATATACACACATCAGTTTTAAGGTAATAATTTCCAACATAATGAAACTACTTAGTGGGTTATACAGCAAAAATGTATATAACACTATATATATATATATATATATATATATATATATATATTTGGTGCAGGATCTCATATTCATAGTGGTCTTCTTGCTTTTTGCCTCCCACGTGCTGGGATTACAGGCATGTGCCACCACGCCCTGATTGCATCGCTGGCTCAGCGCCCCTAAAGGTGGCGCTGGCGCTGCATGGGGAACCAGGAGTCGAATCCTGGTCTCTGTGCTTACCTAAGCAAGCACTTAGTCCGCTGAGCTATACCGCAGGCCCCCAGAACTTTATATTATGATTCATATTTATTGCATATTTTAGTACAGGGTTTACAGGGTTTGATTTACATTTATGTGTCTGACCCTCAATCTTCAGGTACACACAAGTGAGGCTTCTGGAAGGTAACTTTGTCGTGGGGACTGATTGTCACCTTGCCATTGGCAGATGAGATCTGGTCAGAACATGACCACTGGATTCTTGCTTTATACCTACTGCTTCCACACCCTGCACAGCTTTTCCTCATGGCATTTCCCTTTCCATACTGCCTGCCTTGGCGCCGGTCTATAGGCTGAATGTGAACTAAAATAAACTTTTGCTTTCTTTCTGTCAAGTATTCAGTCCCAACAACCAGGGAAATCACTAGGACAGATATTCGTTCTGAAGAAGTGATGCCTTGGCTGTGATATAAGCTGTGTGATTTAAAATCCACTGGAATAATTTCCAGGAGTTTGGATTGGTTCGGTCTAGAGAAAGTAGGTAGAGAGCTAATCCTAAAATGCTGTGACCAGAGTTTAATGGAAGATTCTGGAAAGAATGCAGAAGACGCAAATACATATAAGATATCAGAAGGTAAAGACAAGTCTAAGGAAATTTCATTGGGGGAAGAAACATGTTTGTCTGTTAAGACTCCAGGCCCT
This sequence comes from Ctenomys sociabilis, assembly GCA_004027165.1. Classification (NCBI taxonomy): domain Eukaryota; kingdom Metazoa; phylum Chordata; class Mammalia; order Rodentia; family Ctenomyidae; genus Ctenomys; species Ctenomys sociabilis. Next base: position 12,542 of record PVKA01003941.1, on the reverse strand, counting down.
GTATGTTATACAGTGACAGAAAAGTAGTCTACATTTCATTCATGTCCTGAGATTTTGTGGGGCATTGTTAATGAATGAGACAAAGGAGTTTTCAAGAGCCAGAGAGATGGCTCAGTAGAATAAGTGCTTCCGTGGTAAGCACAAGGCGGCCTAATATTCAAGCTGTGTCATGAATACTCTTTGGGCCATTGCTTTTTTCTTCCACCTCTTCATGGAAAATTCAGAAAAAAAACTGCATAGCTGACTAATTTCACAGTTTCAGCAGATAGGAGGCTCCCGATAAGCTGGGGCCTGTAAAGTGGCAACAGCTGGGTGCCAAGAAATTTATAAACCTAATGTTATAAAGAAACCACTTAATTAACATCAGTACAATACAATGAATGCCTGGAGGGTACTGAGCACTCAGCAAGACCCCACCCTTCACAGGCTTCACAGTGGAAAAGTGAAACATTGTCCTTTGAAAAGAGAGTTCCAAGGAGCCCTGCACAAAAACTACCCAGATAATTGGCTTCTTGGGATTGTAGTCACAGAGCTCATTCATCCGGATAATCAGCCACTTTCCCACACAGCCTTGTCGCTCTAGTCCTGGAGCCATCAGGAGACCTTGGCACCATTCACCCCACTGTTGGTTTCATAGGCATAGAAAATGCAAGAGCTTTGCAGTCAAGGAGGCATCCAGCAGGATTTCAGAAGAATGTGTGAGATACCAGGCAGAGAAGCCAGCTGCCTCAAATACCTCAGAAAGTTGGAGGGGCCAGGACCATGGAATATCTGGAGAAAGCCATAAGAAATGAGCAAAGTCAGCCCCAAAGAGAGCACATCACAGCTGCAATCCCTGGTGATGCTGTGCTATGGGCTGCCTAATGCCCCCAGCTTTCTCCCAGGCCCTTTTGAGATCACATCTCATCACAACTTGTTCCTGGTGCTGAACATGGAGCTATGGGATTTAATGTTTACCTTGCTATGTTTGGGTCTTGCTTTGGTTTGATTTCTTTCTATGCCATCCTTGGGAATGGGAATTAATACCGCAAACCATTGTATACTGAAAATGTTTGTCTTTTTTTATTTTTTTAATTTTTACAGGGGCTCAGAACTAAGAGTTTACCTTCAGTCTCAGAGGAGACATAGGATTCTGAATGATGGTGAAACTGGAATTTGGCATAAAGAGATGAACATGAGACTTAGGGAAGCCACAGGGGAATGTTCTGGTTCTATTAAAATGGTCCACAGGAGCCTCATATGCTAACAAGCAGGGCTTTTGTAATGTGTCTGCACTGTGGTCCCTTACTTTGCCCTCACTATTGCAAAGAAGGTTCTGGTCAGAGGAGGCGAAATCCAGAGAATGGAGAATGAGCTCGCAGGGTTCATCTCTTTTCCTGGCTCTTCCATTCTTTCTCTCTGTTCTGGCTTGCTATGGAGTAAGAAGCTTTGCCATAATCAGGCCTTTCTAATATTGTGGCACCACCCTGAAGGCAGTTTAGGGATGCACTGAGGTCTCTTTTTAAATTTATTATTATTTTTAATTATTTATTTAGTTATTTATATATTTGGTGCAGGGACTTGCTATGCAACCTGTACTGGTAATGGTCCTCCTGTCTCAGCCTCCCCAATGGTAGAATTGCTGGTGCACACTACAACTCCTGGTTTTGGAGGCCAGTAAATCATGCCAGGGGTTCTGGAGCTGGCATAGCATGTGGAATTGGGGATCCAACCCAGGTCCTTGCATTTGCCAGGCAGACACTTAGACTGCTGAACTATCTCCCTAGCCCTGGACTAAAATCTTTACCATTAGCCAAATGAAGATTTCATCCATTAGGCTGTGGGAATCAGGTAATGTGTCTCAGTAAGGACAAAAATGACTATGACAATGAGTATACTGTTTTAAAGAGGATAGATAAAGCCATGTGCACACTTACACAGTGCTGTTATTATGCATTTAAATAGTGTCAAGGTATATAAATAAACACAACTGATTATTAACAATTGCTACAGTTTATGTCTGAAAGGTCTTCCAATTGACTCATGTGTTGGAAACTCTTACCTCAGTAGCTCTTGTGAGAAGCAAAGGAGCCTTCAGGAGCTCAAGCCTAGTAGAAAGAGCTTGGTCATGGGGAATGCTCTTGAAGGGGACATGGTACCAAGACTCTCTTCTTTACCCTTTTCCTCTTGGCCATGAGGTGAACGGACTGCTATGATACACTGAATTACTGAAGGTCCAAAAGAATGGGGCAAACAGAAATCTCTGAATGCTTACACCAGTACAAACTTTTCCTAAGGAACAGTTGGCTATTAGAGGCATGCGCTATAGTATTGGAAAACTGGCTACCGTAACATCTCTAAGAGAGCAGTATCAACTCTGAAAGTTAAAAGATCTTTTAGGTATCTTAAAAAGAAAGGTCCATTGATAAAGCAGAAGTAGAAGACAAAAGATTTTTGGTGAAAAGATTAATACAGATTTTTGCCAGAAGTCAGATAGACCCTTTGACTGAAAGCATTATGCAGCTGATGAAGAATGTTCCTCAGTCTACCTCTCTTCAGCAGCACCTTGCTGAAGCCTCACTCTACTTGCTTCATAGACTATGTATCCCCAAGTCCTCCTGTTCTTGCCTAAGCATACAACACACCTTTTGCTTTCTGCTGTCTCCTGACCTCATCTCTTGCCACCCCTCTCCTTTGATTTTTAGTCTCTTCCTTTTCTCCTCCTAATTACTGGCTTTTCATCAGTCCATCTTAGTCTTGTGCCTTTCAACAATTACTCCTTGGCTGCCTTCTATTTTTCTGTTCACTATTTTGTTCACACATTGATGACTGACTATTCCATTTTCACCTTTTTCACTTTCTTGCAGAAAATTTTGCCACCTACACAAATTGCAAGATAAACTTTGCTGTAATTTATTTCTTTAAACAACATAGTTCTTCATCCATATCAAGTAAAATGAACTAAAACTCATAGATATTTCTATTGGCATTTGCTTTATCTACTAAAAACAGGAATTAATAATTACTTTTATTTTACTCCGTTTCACAGTTTTCATCATTAATTGATGTGTATCAATACTGATCACAGTTTCCAAATTTAATATGATCTTAATCCAGTCACTTATCTCTTCAGTCCAAATCATTATTCCAGTCAGACATAGATTTTTTTTCTGTAGTACCAGTGATGGAACTCAGGACCCTGAGCTTGCCAGCAGGTGTTTATACTATTGAGTTATGTCCCTGGCCCTGACACAGGGATTTTTTTTTTTTGATTCACTTTTCCTCTGTATGCTTGATTACTGAATAATCTTCCATACATATTCATTCCTCTTTCCTTAGGACCTGAGAGTTCTCTCAAGCCTTTACAAGTCCTGGTTCACACATACACAAGAAGTGATAGAGTCTTCTACCTTCCTCAGGACGGAACATCAAGAACAGAGTAGCACAATTTTGAGTTTGAGGTCAATGTAGTAACCTCAAACTGATAGTTAACATCCTACAGTTCTGAACATGTAGGCTTGTTTGATACTCAACTATCCAAGAGAGGTGTTTGGCACACATGAAACTGAAGATTAATCCCAGGGGCCATAATATATCCATCACACTGCTGCCTGCTTCTCAAATGCATACAATTCAACCCACACAATATTTCTTCCTCTTTCCACTATTTATGTTAAAACTGCATCTTCAGCAAGATAAATTCTATTTATCTTTATATGTACAAATGTGACTTAAGAAAAATGATTTAAGAACAAGATATTAAGTTGCTCTTTTCATTATTAAATCATTATGAAAATATTTTGTTGAGAGAATTCAAAGCAGAACATCAAAGCGAAAGAAGGTAAAGTTATTTATGGCATGTTTCAAAGTAGATTAATCTCAAACTACAAATGGGAATCCAAGGAATAAGTGCTATGTAGGAGTGTACTTGTTAGAATCACAAGACTTAAAAAATCATTTTTCTCATGTTGGTATAAATTCTACAATAATCCAAGATGAATTTATCCTGAGAATAAACTAATATTGTTTACTAATATACTAATTTGGCTGGATCTGCCAACTAGGAAAGGGATGGGGTCAGAAAGATGAGAAAGAAATCTATATTAACCATTTTGTCTTCAAAATTCAAAGCTATTGTAGGTTTAGTTCCTGGCAAAAAAATTCAACTGCAAAATATAAATTTTATTCCTTTGACAAATGGCAATCAATTTTAATGTCTGGGCCCTCATATGTATGATTTACGAATAATGTTGAGATTCGAACAAGAGGTTTCTAAGGTTTAGCTTGAACTCCAGCTCTCCAGAATTTATGTTTATACATTTTCATGACTCCAATGAATTTACCCATAAATTTTAAAGGTGTCATAAAATGTCAGAAAGTAGTTGAGTAAAGCAGTTCATTTTTTGCCACAAAATTCTTGTTGCCTACCTGGTTAGGTTGATTTCTTCCTAAATCAAGAATCAATAAACATAGGTACATGAGCTTAGACCAAGGATGCAAAGGGAGTCTTTGTAAATTGACAAAGACTTAAAGTTTTCCTTATTTACTTAATGACAAAATTGAAAAAAACCCCATATTATCAGGTATGTTCTTAAATTCTGATTTGAGGAGTAACATAGGAGCAGGGCTATCCTCCAGGCTCCCAGAATATGCTTTGTGCAGCTTTCTCTGTAATAGGTACTTGGTGAATCTTTATGTGTTCCTTATCCTGTCCTACACATGTGCCACCTCTTCACTTCTCCACCAAAACCTGAACTAAGTCTTGTTCTTTAATCAGTATTTGCAATGTAAATAATATAAAACATTATAGGATAAGTTATCATACCTCACTTCTCAGAAATATGTGTATATTTAAGAGCAAATATTATTCTGTAGACATTAAAGTTCTTGGATTTTTTAAGGACCCAAACATTCTGTAGAGCTAAGTAAAATACCGTATAAAATAATGCAGACTGGGAATCATCAGAGTCATTGGTACTTTTAAGACAACAAGTCAAACAACATATTGAGTACACAATATACTAATAAGGATTTCTTACTAATTTCTCACATAGCATCTTTTCAAGAATGAAAACATAAAGCTCATGCCACAAACTCTGGCTTATACCTTAATTCAAAGGATATGCATAACGACAAACAACAGCAGACAATTATTAAATATTTATCAAGATTTAATTCAGTGTTCATCATGTGCTTAATATGTTTCAGATGATTTTTATATGAAATCTAATTTATTTTTCATAAAGGGCTCATGACACAATGCATTTCCATTGTTCTCTCCTCTTAAAGACAAATGAATGAGGCTCAAAGAAGCCAGGAAATGAGCTTGCTCTCAAATTAATGTACAACAGGTACGATATAAATTTAATTTATTTGATGCCAAATTACACAGAAAATTGCCCTTAAATCTTCTCTTCACCCTAATGATTTCTCTGATCACTTTAGATTACACAGCTTCTCTGAATTCTTAACTGTGCTCTTTCTGCATTTAGCCAATAATCTAAATTTGAACAACTCTCAGATCTGTGTCTTGTCTTTTATGTAGACTTTTATGTTTCTGAATTGCAGTATGCATGCATAACCAGAAATGTGAAAAAAGCGTTTGGGACTTTTAAAGAATCATCTCTATTCTCTGCTGAATAATTCTTCATCTTTTATTTTAGCATGCTAAACATGCTTATAGGGATTTACATGTAATATTACTTAATACTATGCTGTGTATAACAATCATAGCACAAAATTTACCTGCAATTTGATCATTAAATTATTAGAATGTATATAATCTGGATTTCTATATTACCATTTTCCCATTCTGAAGTTTTTAGGTTCATTCACCTATTGATTTTTTTTTTTGTATTATATCTGAGGTTCAGAAATCAATTTTATGTGATTTAAAAAAAATTGTATCTGTAAACCTATAATCCCAGATCTCTTTAGGTTAAGACAGGAGGATTCCAAGTTGGACTCCATTCAGGGAAAACTGGTAAATTAAAGAAATCCTGCTCCAACGTTTAATAAAAGGGGGCAAGATGGAGGACTTGGTGTGTAGTTCTGAATGAAAGCCCTGGACACAACTCCCAATGCCATAAAGGAAAATACAAAACAAAACTGTATTTCACATTGTATCTATTCTCTTTGCTTCTTCTGAAACTGCAGTAACTTGTAAATTCTTAAAAACTGAAATGTTGTTTTCTTGTTAAATTTGTTAATCTCCTCCTTCCTTGCACATTTATTTTTCTCTATAATGAAATAGATTTCACAAACTTACTCATAAGACTGTCTCACCATCTCGCCTTCCCTCTGACACCCTTAATTCTGCAACGCTGGATAGACCGCACATTTTCTTCACATTCATTTTCTGAAATATTTATCTTGAAAGTCATTTGTGTTTCATTTACCAACTACTAGTAAGGACTTACCTATTCCCTTTTGGTTGAACTAATAATAGGCATAAATTTGCCATTATTTTCTTCTTAAAAGTGATTGTTGGTCTTGACCAGGAAGCCTGTTTTTGTTTGTTTATTTGTGTTTTTTTAACCCAGGAAAGATGGCCCTGAGTTAAGAAATCCTCCGGGTAATGAACGAGCTCACACACAGAGCCATGAGACCCGTTAGCCAGTCTAATGCTTAGCAGGGTGCTGACCCAAACACCAAAGTTTTGTCTATCGACCTGACAAAATGCAGGACTGTTCTCTTTACCTTCCTGTGTGATGTGGCGTCAGCCTCAGCTAAGTGGTTTGATGAAGCGACACCCATATTCTGCTGACGGTGCTCAGTCAGTCAGAGAGGAGCTTTACCCCATCATGTACAAGCTTCCATCTGCTGCGCTATGTCCAGTGGTCACGAGCACCCTCAGGTACTATCCAGCCTATTGATCTACAGGGCTTACAGCACTTCTAAGGGGGAAAAACACTAGCATATCGTCATTTTTCAATGTTGATACCACTCAGTTAGTGAATATCCTGTTCACCAAACTACACTGGAAACCCAATTACCTCACTGCTTTGTGTCAATTATGCCTGAGCCTGCCCGTCTATACCCTGCATTCCCTGCACACCACTCATTTTCACGCAGTTCTACAGGTAAGGTAGATTTTCTTCTTTATGTCCCTTTGACTGCTTTAGTCAAAGGATTTTTAGGGAGACATTATATTTTTATTGTACTCAAAAATTCCATGGATATGAAACTTTATGGCAAGAGGCCTAGGAAGGCATTTGGCATAAACTTCATAAAAAAAATCTAATACAGAAAGAAGGGACAACTTCAGAGAAAGAGAAAACACAAAATGAGGAAGCAGTGTTTGGATTTTCTAGCAGCTAAGAAAGCAGATAAGCTCAAGGTAGAAAACCATTATGATAATCATAAGCAGACAACAGGTTCGCTAACTGAGGCTGAAAGTCAGAATTTAAGACTGAAGTTGGGAGGCCTATAGACTGCTGAAATCAAAGCAAAATTGGCTTGAAATTAGGATCCAGTTACCACGAAGTTACAGGAGACCAGTGATAGCAAATCAATTTTCCAGAATAGAACGAAAAATGACTTATTATAGAATACTGACCTAAAGTATCTTGGTTCTTTGTAAGTAGGGTCAAAATGACACAGATCATCTAGGGAGAAGGATAACTTACCTTGGGGAAAGAGCAATACTGAGCCAGATTTTTTCTTTAATATTATCTTGTGTAATATTAGAGTCTATGTGATACACATCTGAAACAATGCACTGAACAATAGGGTGTTGAAAACACATTCACTTTTCTTTATCTACGCACTAATTCTTTGCTCATTTTCCAAATAATATGATGATTCTCATGGGTTGTGTATTCTTTTAAACATGCAATTTTTGTTGCCCAAAGTTCTGTTGCTCCCTTGTAGCACCTACATAACACAAATTGACATGCTTCTTTATTAAGGGAATGTTTTCTAGCCCACAAGTGAAACTGAGCTATTCAAGCTAGCTGTCCATAAGGATTTTTATGTTATATCAACACACAAATTTTAATAATATTTTACAAATGAGGATTACTTCCTGTTTTTATTCATTTATATATACGTATGCATGTATGCATGTATGTGGTACATGGTCTCACAGCTCGAACTCTGAGTGAGCCTCCTGTTTTTAGCCTCCACTGCACTGGAATTACCACACCTGGACTCCAGGGCCAGGTCAGCACACTTGGGGGTGGGGCAAGCACAGCGTGTGGTACCAGGGATCTAACCCTGGTTCCTGTGTTTGCCTAAGCAAGTGCTTAGTCTGCTGAGCTATCTTATTGGCCCAATTCATTTAATATTACTCCCCTTGTACTAGTTAAATGCTCAATTCTATATTAATTTTTATACATTGGCTTTGAATAATTAGAGATGTAATTTCTAGTCTGATAAATCAGTAATATATTTGGACATAAGGATTACATATACAGAATTAGTACGGATTCATCTAAGATTAAAAATACAGTTAGAGTGTGTAGAAATACAGATTTGAGATAAATACCTAATATCCTAAGGGACTGACAGAGCCCAAGGGTGATTGCTGTCTGTTTGAATTTCCCAGAAATGGGATTCTAGGTAACAGCTTCTCCTGCAGATGCCCTGTTCTATGTGCTTGCTAGAATGTTATCAGCTAGCAATTTGTGTGAACCTAGTGTTAGGTAAATGGTGGAAGATAATAGAGATAACAGTTTGTATTCACTTAAGTAATTATACACATTCCTTAGCCTGTCTTTAGCCGTGAATAAATGTGAGATGCTTCTGAGGCTCTGGGCTCACATGGAGAGAGATTCTTCTCATTGAGATCTCTAAAGCTACTTTCATCAGGTCTTCTCATTGTTTCCTTTGGCACTGACCCGTAACATACAACAAGAGTGTCCTTTATCTAAAACACTTTTGGGCCGGGGAGATAGCTCTGCAGAATAAAGTACCTGCTTAGGCAAACTTAGGCAGGCACAGGGGACCACAGTTCAATCCCAGGCACTGCATGCCATGTGCCAGCCTCTCCCCCAGGGCAGACTGTGTCTGCCAAAAAATAATAAAATAAAATACTTAGGACCAGAAATTTTTCAGTTTTTCATATCTTAAAACATTTGCATAGAAGATTTTTTATAATTGACACTGCATTTTCTTTATGTATTTTCTTTCTTTATTTTTTAATGTCTTTAGTACAGGGTCTTCAGGGTCTCACTACACAGATCAGACTCTTTGTGATACTTCAGTTTTCAGCCTCCCAAGTTCTGGGATTACAGGTGTGCACCACCACGCCCACACTCAATCACCATCTCAAGCATCTCAGCACATGGCAGGGGTGGGGCCAGTACAGCATATGAGGGATCAAACCCTGGTCCCTGTGTCTGCTTAAGCAGGTGTTTTAGTCCACTGAGCTATCTGGCTAGCCCTGCATTGTCTTTAAACAGCTGCTTTGCTTCTACTGCTGCACCCTTATTCTGGGATCCCCTTCTACAAAGTGTTATAGATTTGTACATGTTGTCATCTCCATCATCTCATGTGAAGTGAAGGTTCTTGCTGTCACTTTCCTCTTCCTCTGCCAACAAGATCTCCTTTGGACCCTTTGCCCTTGGGGACGTGATTTTACCCACAATCCTCCCACATGCACATATGTATGAGAGAACAATCACCGACCCAGTTACAATCATGCATCATTCGGGATCCTGAACTTCTCCAGGGTGTCACTGATCTATCAAGCTAACTTAGGTTAAAAATGTTTGTTCATCATGTGAGACACCTGTGGATGCAGCTATTTGCAGGAGTTTAACCTATAGGCAATTTTTAAAGTAGGTGCTCATTAAACATTTTCCTTCCACTAATTGCATGTGCCTGGAGGCAAGTGCCCTTCTTCACTTACATGAGAATAAAGAAGGTAATTGTTGAAACGTTAATTTAAAGATCTATTTTGTTCATCTTCAGGAAAAGCTATTTTCCTCCTCTGAAATTATTTTTAAAACACATAAATATTTTAGAAAAGAATGATTCTCTAAGTTGAGACACTTAAAGAGTCTGTTAGAAATTGTTCACGATATTGAAATTCTTAAGTACATACAGATAGAATGTAGCCTGTGAAACTAAAGGAAAAGATTAGTATGTACCATAGTATTCTCTGAATATGACTTTGTGACCACTGATTTTAAAAAACAATTGTCCAGATTTTTAATTTACAACTTCTAGTTTTCAATGTTGTCAGTTTTTATGTAATTTCACATTATGATTTTATCAGAAGTTGTTATTCTTTACTGTGTCTACCTTAGATTCTTAATATTTTTGACAAGATAAAGAAGGGGGATGAGAAACTGAGGGTTCTTACGTATTTTCTCATCTAGTGGTTTCTTTTGTATGCTGGTAGGAGGGTCCTTGAAAACTGAGTATGCTAATAGCAGGAGTGATAGAATAAATAAAGATGAGTAGAAAAGAGGCAAAGTTTCCTGTACTTCAAAATTAATATATATATATATATATATATATATATATATATATATATATATTTTTTTTTTTTTTTTTTAAACTGCACTCTTAGGACTCAAACTTGGGTTTGTTTTATAGTTTTGTTTTGTTTTGATTTGATTTTTTTATTTCCCAAGACAAAAGAAGGTAGGATAATTCCCTGTCCCCTGGCACCTGGCTCTTTGCACCTTTCCGTGGAGCGCATCTTTCTACCTCTAAAGTAGGCCTTTCGTGTTCATGGGCCTCTCCTCTCCTGTACATGAGCCACACTATTGTTATAGCCTGACTCCATCTTGACCCCTCAGTCACTATTTTGTTCCCTCCTTGTTGTTTTGTTCTAACTTGTTCCAGTACTCCACCCTCAGAGCCCCAAGTGCCAGGAAAACTAGCTAATTGATATCAAACTGCAGGTCCAACTGCTGTTAAAATTAGCTTATCAACCCCAAACTGCTGCTGTTGGTGCAAAAAGATACAAATTAGCTGCCCAAATAACTGTTACAAAAGGCGCTAACCAATTATTTTAAAAGTTACCCCAAAATAACCAATGCGATCTGCTTCTGTACAAAGCTTGCCTCATTCCCCCTTCCCCTGCCTGGTTTGCAGTTTTGAAGCTTAAATACTGCTCCTTGAAAGGGCCAGGTGCGCCTCTTTGTACTTCTGCATGGAGACCGCCGCAGGGTACCTGCTAAAATAAAGCACTTCTCTAACTTTTTGGACTTGTCCCGTTGTCATCTGATTTTTGAGTTACAACTATTACTATAAATCAGGAACCAAGGTGGAACTTCTCATAGGTTTCATAAATTCTACTCTCAGCTCCAAACTAAAAGGCACCTGTCACTCTTGAGGATCCTCACATTTCTTTTCCTGAGCATGTACTTTTACGTCTCACTGATAAATGTTCCCTATGCTTCTTATTGACACCTCTTGAAGACAGGACTCAGTGAAATGTATTCTAGTCATAGGATAGATTAGTTCACAATTCCAGCCTTGGGAACCTCATCAGACCCTGTTCAGTGACACTACGAAGACTGCACTGAGTGCAGTGGAGGGATGTAGCTTTTCATTTGAAGTTCACATGTTGCTATTTAATAACCAATGTGAGGGTTTTAAGAGGTGAACATTTTGTGAACAACTAAGATATAGGTTTTTTTTTTTTTTTTTTTTTTTTTTGGAGGAACTGGGGATTGAACTCAGGCCCTTCCACTTTGTCAGGGAAGTGCTTATTCCACTGAGCCATCTCCCCAGCCCAGACATAGGGCTTTACCTCATGAATGGGCATCTGCTCTTAGAGAGATCTCATTGTCTTTTTGTCCTTCTGCTTTGTTATAATATAGGAATTGACTACTACAGTGAATAATGAAAGATCTTTTGGGAGCACAGGTTGAAAATTTTGAATACAAAGAAACATATACATATCATTTGCCTTACATAAAGAATGCAATAAATGAGAGAAATATGAATTTCTCTCTTTTATTGAACTTTACGGAACCCACTACTTAAAGTAATAGCTTTGTAAATAAGGAATGGAATAGGGGTCAAACAAAGAGAAAGGAAGGGGAGAAAAGAATGAAGATATAGCATATACAGGTACAAATACTGTATGATGAATGTTATTATTATATGTATCTATGGTGTACTAATAAAATTTATTAAAAAGATGAAAAAGATAAACTAAAGTTGGAATGCCTGAAAATATCTAAAAAAGCTTGTATTCATCAACTGAAGAAGATTTCCTTCTTACTCAGAAGGAAATTCCTTTTCATTACTTTACATTATTGATTATAGCAATAAGAATAAATCATTAGGAATTGCATATGCTATACCAAGAGCACAAGGAACACTAGAGTAGTTAGAAACTCATGTTCAGTTGTGAAAGAAAATAAGTTTTCAGTCAATATGGTTTTTATATATAGTAAATTTTGGTGAATTATTAATCATTTGTAAGAAACTGTTCATTTACAAAGCTACCAAAATAAGAAAAATCAATTAAGTACAAAAATGTATTTGAGCAATTGAATAAATTGTATTTTGAATTTTAGGAGCTATTTTCTTTATTAGAAAACCTATCAAATGAATTGCATACTATGGCGATTACATATTAAACAATGGTAACAGCA